>JAULBW010027827.1:0-78812 GCA_032358265.1 Vaucheria bursata
CAATACAAATTATGATTGTATAATGTTACCATGCTTGTATAGCCTTTGTGTTCTTCTTGTCTGGTACATTCATAACATAAATGCAATTTATTGTTTGATTCTTGATTGATCTGTTTCTTTGTGCATGAATACAAAGTATAATCCTTGGTCTTCTGTAACAGTCTGGGTTTAAGTAAGTCTAGAATTCTCCTACTTGATTTCTCTGAAAATATTTAGTGATTTTTGTGCCTGGAACATCTGTAAAGCTAGTGTTTCTTTTCTGTAAGTCTTGATCCTTTGTGCTTAGCTTTATCTTGTCCTCACATATCGCATATGTATCTGCACTGCTTGTTTGATATTTTCTTACAGGTCCATTTCCTCTCTTGGCTTGTACCTGACAAACAAGAAAGCAGCGACAAAGCAATATAAGTAAGATACAAAGAACAAAACAATGAAAGGGGAACAATATCATATGTATGCTATATATCTCTGCCAGTTAATGAAAACACAGTTTGTGAACAAATGCATGAACATATTTGACTGCTTTTAGTCAAACACAGCCAAATGCAACTGCTATAAATACTGCTGCCTATGTATAAATTTTATACCCACATCTGCAACTATACATATGTAACTATTTGTATGAATTTAATTAAAACATGCAAACTTAAATTAATTAGTGTAACTAAATCTCAACACTTGACAAGTGGTTGTTCTCCAATAAACTAGATACATACATAACTAAAAGAGTGAATGAAAAGCCAGAGGGTTTATGCATTGAACTCAAAAAAACAAAAATATATTAACCAAGTGCTTTGAGGAAATTTGTGTTATTGATCTTCACCAACATGAATTTTGGGAAGAAAATGGTTTTGACTAGTTCAGCACTTACAAAAAAACTTTGTACATCTTCTATTAAACTTTCAGAACTGATATATATATAAATACAGCAACTAGATACATTCAATGCTACAAACTTTAATGTATACCTATAAAAATAGATAATATTCTGAAATACTAATAAGTTCTTTACATGGTGACAGATGTTGACAAGAAACATTGATATTTACCTGTGTACACATATTAGGTAGGACCTATTTTTGCATATTTTTGTGGATGGTACCTTTCAGTACTTTTTGGAATATGCTAAAATAAAAATACACGTTTTAACATTGAATAATGCAAGGTTACACTACAAACACACTAAAAGCAGTCTTATATTATGTTTTTATGGATGTTCACAAACTGATACAATCTTGATGTTTGCACAGATTGCGCTAAGAAATATTTGTTTTTTTTCTTAGAATCAAGCATTAGTTTGGCCTCCTGACTAGAATCTCATTGTATTTTTCTTATAATTTTATGAATTTAAAACTACGGAACATGGCTAGTATTAATTCAAATAAGAAGAAAAGCACTACTACCAGAACATGATTGAAGTCTTTCTTTCCAGTCATAGCTAAAATGTAGGACTCTCAAATAGATAGGAAAGCTTTGATAATTTGCATATCTCAATTACAGCAATCATAATGAATTTATCATATCACGCGTAGAGTTTGCAAATTGCAGTAAATATCTGTTGCACACACTATAAAATTTTCTGCCTCTGTCCAAACTGACACCTAGTATAATAATAACTATGCTGATTTAAACCATTTTTATTTATTATTTTTATTTGTCTGGAAGCTCTTCCTCTAAATCACTGTAGATGGAACTCTGCTCACTGCTTTTGAACAAAACTTTTCTATTGATTATTTTAGCTTCACATTGCACAGACAACTTTGAATGCTTGGAATATTCTTTACAACAGCATTAACTAGTTAACTAGTAAATGAAACATTTTTAGTGTGTGTTGTTCTTGTAATTTTTTAGTAGCCTATTTATATATTTTTTAGAGTAAATGTGCTAATTTTATTCCACTAAAATAATTTGTTACCTTTAGAAATGATGAACTAGTTCTACAGTCAATTCTTATCAAGTAGATTGCATGTAATGAAAAACTATATTGTTGATGCATCATTTCATTTTATATTAAAATGTATTAATATTTCCAATTTCTATTCGTTATTTACATATGTATTTTTCTATCATATAGCTTTAATATTGAAATATATAACCTTTAATTCATGCAGATGAAGCACTTCACAAGTGAAATTCAGCAATTGAAACACCTAAAGGTAAAACTCCACATATGAACTTTTTTCTTTGCAATTCATTACAGCTATATTATCTTGAACCACTCTAACTTCGGCAGATATTGCTTGAGCCAACGATGCACATGACCATCCTCTTCAATATTTATACGGAAATAAAAGCAGAAATAACTATATTTCAAGCTTCTTATTAGACATTGATGAATAAGCACAATTGAAGAAAATTTATACAATTGAAGTGATAATCTGCTTCATATCTCAAATTTTGGTACTCTTTAGCTGAGATTTTGTATTTAATTTATTTCACTGAAGCATGTGATGAGTTTCACTGTAAGACTTCTTGAAAGATTTGTAATGAAATCAGCGGGATTTAATTTTGGTTTTCAAACGAAACGCACTTTTCTCGATATTCATGACGGATCACTGATGAATTTGTGATCAATTATTCCATTTTCTTACTTGTGAAGTGAATTATCTTATTGATTGCAGTACACATGAGCGTGCCTGCATTCCAAATACCATCTCCTGAACCTCTGCAATCTGTTCCATCATCGTATTTGATCAATGCGACCGTTGAAAAGGCTTATGACGATCTTCAGTCTCTGAGTGCAACATTGACTCATGAAAACCTCGATACGAGGCGTGAAGAGCTCCTTTCTTACGTTCGTACCTACCGAGCTAGGTTTTTAAAGTCTTATGTCGCAATTCGTTATCTAACTGAATTTGGACACGGGGAGCTGGTGTCCGAGGCTAAAGAGTCATTAACCGTTGCAACTGGACATAAAGATAAGATCAATGAAACTCAAGATCGACTCTTTTTCATGCATGGAGGTTTATTTGGAGCCCGTCAACGAGCTTACGACGTTTCAACAGCTGTCGATGTACTTTCTACAGGCTCATATCCCCGTTTACCTCTCGGAATTAAGTGGTGCGGAGCAGATCGTGATGATTTATCGCTATTTCCAACGAAAACACAATTTCAGCGCCAGGCCCTAATATCAAGAGTTGAGCGTACTATTAAGCTCGTTCTTATTTCACGTGAAGTATTCCCATCAGGGTTCACATCGAAATGTGTACAAAAGGGACGCCTTGTGTTAAAATCTGGCATTGAATTTGAGCTTCGATTAACTCTCGAAGAGGAAAGTGAAAATGCTCCATGGGTGTTTTGCGGTTTTGATATGTTTGTTCAGGCAAGAATCGGAGAGGCCAACACTCTGCCCTCGCTAGATTTTCGCCAAAAAGCTTATATTAAGGTAATGCCTATTATATTAAGGTAATGCCTATTAGTGGACAGTAGGTTAGTAGCAGCAATTCTTTTTGGACTTTTTTTTTCAATTATCCAAATATATGATTTGAGATTGAATTGTTAATTTGAATAAGAAAACTGTGATGTTACTGTCCACTTAAAGTCGTAGTATCGATTTTACTGGAAAGTGATCTGCAAAATTATTTTCCACTCCTTTGCTGATGAAACACACCAACCAAAGAATTCAAGCAAATATGACGAATTTTTCACTTTTATCAGTGCACTGTCGGCTTTGACACCCATGCGAAAAAAATGTTTCAAATCTAGTTTTTTTCTATTGGCTGTATAAAGGGCCTTGTTCAAAGTGCCATGAATGCTGCAACTTCAAAATCTGATTCAAATGTTTCTGAAGTGACACCAAAATCCGTGTTGGATAAGGTGGTATCTGGTAGGCCTCTCCTCACTGCGTATAGATTACTTCACGATTTTTGCATGGGAATGCAACTTGAACTTATGTATGCACAAGCATTGGCATTAACTAAGGAGGAATCTCCATGGCACGACCGATTGCAGGTTATCCTTGGACTTTGTACATATTTGCATATATACTATGATATATGATTATATATTAGTGCACATTGATTCTCTACTTGACTATTCATATGTATAGTATTGTCCCATATTGAAGCACAGCCATAGAAATTATGCAAAATATTGTTCTGGGGCAATTGGAAGATATATTTTATCTTGGTGATTCATAGTAAGAAACTTTTCAAAGGTATGAATTTGATTTATTGGTTAAAATAATTTTTTCTGAAAATTTCAGGTTGTTTTGCATCGAGAAGCACGTGTGTTAGATATTTCGTTATGGCCTAATGAGTACAAACTCGATAGAGTTATTTCCGAAAATATAAATAAATTAACTTCAACACCTGTAAATGGAGTGCCCTTACCGAAATCGTCCCGATTTATTCGTATATACATTAAAGATAATGAAAGTAGCGAGTCAGATATACAAATTATGCTGAATTCCTCGAAAATGACGGATCTTATGAATATTCAAATATTTGCAAATAGCATAAGCTCATCGGTAATCATACAATTAGCTGCACAATTCTATGTGAAAAGTAAGCTTGAATCGCTGTTACCAGAAATCAGAAATTCATTATTAGCAATCGATCATTCCCAAGTTCGAATCCTCTCTGAGAATAAAGTTATTCGGATTGAAGCATGCGGATTTGTGCATATTGATATAACAATCGATTTCCGATCTGGTCGCTGTATCCTTATCCGAAGCACAGATGCAACAAAATTTGAAATGAATACTGAACTCTTAATGTCGATTTTAAATCAATCGCCAAAAAAAGGAATAATTTCATATACGCAGTGGCAAGAAGACTTGAAAACTGGCGTGATTATGGCATTGAAGATATCAGCAGTTTTCGAAATTGAATCGATATCAAAAGTATCTTTAGGGCTTGAACCTCAACATCGGTGGGGAGGACTACTAGGTCGAGGATCCACTTCAACATTTCGTACGTACGTTGTAATTACAAGTTTCTATGAAAGTCCAGCCTTTTTTATATCAAATTCAAAAGAAAGAGGTATTAAAACCAAAGTTGAAAAGATCAAAATACCTCTTACTAATGGTTTTAAAAAATCGGTTATGGGTGTGAACTGGGTGCCAAATCATGATTCAGTTCAACCTGAAATAGGAGAAACGATTTATTTGCTTCTTGAAGTTGAAGTTCTTGAAGATTTAAATTTGAAATACGAATTACTAATTGCCAGTTTAGCCCAAGATTCGAAAACTTGTCGGCCTCGAATTATCGGCTCAATGCCACTTTCAAATTCAGCAAATGTTGAATCTATGTTAGGAAAACGATTATTTCATGAAACTTCCAACCAATTCGTAGAAACAAGCATCGAAAAAACATTACGCAATTTCATAGATTTATGTTTTACTATGTTGCCCTGGATTCGTGCACATTGCGCAATTTCCCGCTGCAATTTCGATATTAATGAAGAACGTTCCATCCCCTTTCGTAGCCTTTTCTTGGAAAATTTTTCGAGACAAAATCCCCCCACGAAACTTAAAAATATTCGATTCCTGAAAGGTATGTACGTGGAATTTAGAATCGTTGCAGACTTTGTTAATTCTGATTGCAAAATGAAAGAATTTGCGGGTTCAGAGTACAACTTTCCTATTGATGTCATCCCGTTAGCAGCATTAACAATAAAAGATGAGGTGGAGTTATTATGCATTGATAACATCCCGTTACGCACATTGATTAACCTGGTAACAAACTTAACACCATCGTTATGTAAACCCCTCGAACCCTGGATAGCAGAAGCACGATCTTTAATAAACTCTGTAAGGCCAGCAAATTTTCTTGTGATTTCAGTCAGTGATTATCATATAGTGATGGGTATCCTTGGAGATAAAAGAAGTGAAGTGTGCTTAACACATGTATTTTTTTGTGCGAATGTTAAAATTGCTGAAAATTCGAAAATTGGAAGTACAGAATTGGCTCTTGTCCTTCCACAAGATTTGTCGGATCACAGTAAGAGATGGCTCAAATATTTGGTGGAGAGAGAATCAAGTTTGACAGATTTCTTATTGGAGTGTGAAAAGGCCATTAGAAGCGATACGTTAGATGTGCCATAGTAACTTAGTGTAAATACATACTGACATTCATTTGCTTTTTCGTGTGCATATTACCTTTTCATATTTTAAATTCAAACAGTATCGCGAATATATCTTGTAGCGCTACCTATCTCATATGTGACTCCATGTGTTTTTTATAAGAACTGACCTGAATTCTGAGCCAAATATTTGAGATCTTCATGTTAAAAACTTGATGCATCTAATCCGTTTACAAGTTGCTTTTTGTAGATAATATTTTATTTCGTTGTTTCTACCTCTCCTGCTAGTTTTTATAGATCGTATCATAGAACTATAACTGTTTTAATCCCTATACAAAAAATATGATATTTTTGGTAGAGCGATTGCTCATAGCTTCATCTAAATCGATGTGACTTCTAGAATCTGTCAGAAGAATGTAAGACCTTTACACTATGACAAACAAACTGAGTAAGCACTACTGATTAGTTTACAGTTCATAAATCATTGTTCCAGAAATATATGTACCTTTTTGATAAAATCAAGATGCACTTCGAGGTTGGCATATTTTGCCGTTTCCATCAAAAAATTTTAATTCAGCTTTATTCAATGCAAATTGAAAAGGTGTTCAAGAAGTACAGCAGAGTTTATGTAAAGACTGATATTCCGAGCTTTGCCCAAATTCAAAATTTTTTATTGAATGCAAATGATTATTCTGGATTTGTTTGCGTGTATGATCAAGATCTAATCCAAATTCTACATTTTGCAATAATATGTTGGTGGAACCGAACCCAAGAACTATTTATCCAAAACCAAGAAATAAATAGAAATATACATGAATTCATACAGAAACAATTCAGATTTAAATTCAAAATTTACTCTTACAAATACCAGACCCATCCCAAAATTAGCAAAAAGATTTGGATTCAAATTCTGATTTTTTTCAGCTGAATCCAAGGAAAACAGTTGTAATTACAAGATTCCAGTGTTAAATATAAAATACTAATTCTTGACTAAGGCAAATTTTATATATAGTTTCCTTGAATTAGTCATTGAACAGTATTAAAATTAATCTCAAAATTTTAGTCTTTTTTTGCAACTGCCAGGTCAAATTTATTTGATATAAATCATTTCTGTTCCAACCAAGTTTTTGATATGATATATATATATATATATCCATTATTGATAATAAAATGAACTTAGAAAATTCACAAAAGTAAGAGAAAACAAAAATATTGTTGCATTATTCAGTTGAAGAAATAGATCTTGCCTTAGGTTGGTTATAGACTTTACTTGTTGAGCATTTTACTTGCATCGCCTACATTTATGGTAAATGGTACTCATAGATCATACTCCTGTTTTTAGCTCAAGCAAGTCTGACTTGACTGCACTGAACTCAGTTCTGCTCACTCTACAAAGCACATATCAATAAGATATCAGAAAATCATTGTTCTTATATCACATAGCAAAACCCAGGGACATATTTGTGAGCAGCAACACTAGGTTTAATATTTAATATGATGTTAAAAACATGAAACACAACAGAAAACATGAAACACAACAAAAAACAGAAAACTGTGACAGAAATGTGTATATTTATCATGCACTAACTGCGTAAATAGAAATGAGCTAACTTCATTAGCACAACAAAATATATAACCCTACTGGCATCTGTGCAGCCAATTTACTTGGAATGTCATGAATAAAAACTAACCACAGCTATAAAAATAAAATTAATGCCTAAGGGAGTTAATTCCTAACATGTGACAAACAATGACCAGTGCCTTGAACAGATTCTAGTTCCTTAGATCAGAAGCCTGCATGACACCATGAAAATTTTGTGTAGTCAATAGTCCAACTTTAATTGGGTTTGTGTAAAAACTAAGAAGGATTTAATGCATATTGAAGTTGTAGTTTTAACTTCAACAATAATAAACTTTAATCTATGCTTTGATTTTCTGACTATTTTACCATACTCCTCTGCTCTTAACTTTTTTAGAGTAAGGTACAAAACTCCTACAAGGTTTCAAATTTCTGTGAGGAAGTTAAGTCTTTTCCATTTCACTTGCTTTGTATGAATGCATTTGTTTTTGTCTTTACTTTTTTTCCTTTGTTATTGCTTTCTTTCTTACAATCAGCATGTCTGTTAGGAATGTAACATGCAACATAAACACAAGAAACCTACAACTGAATACGTATATTATTACATCCTAAATTGTGTTGATAGAAGTAAGATAACTTTATCAACACAACAAAATATCACTTACTGAAACTTGTTCTTATAATTCAAACAGGAACTTGTTCTCACAGTCAGAACTGAAACTTTAACATAGCATTAGGAGAAATGCACCGCAGCTAAAAAATAGAATTAACTTCCTTAGAGGTTAATTCCTAACAATGTTTTAGCAGCACATTTATAGTATCATACCTTTTTCTTTTACTTATTCTTAGCAAGATATTTGAAACTTTTTAAAAGCCTCATGAAGCATGAGGCAAATGTTGCATTGTAATATTGACTTGACTGTAAGTATCATTGAGAAGTGCTTCAACAAAATGTTCTGTTAACACATCATCACTTATGTCAGGATTTGATCTGTTGTCAAAAACAATGAATTGTATGCATGTATAATCCAAGAAACCAGGAAATACAATGCACAAAATATTATGCGTATACTACTATATCATTTATCTTGTTGCCTGTGTTGACAAGAGTGAATCTTGTCAACATTCTACAACTTATTCCACATGCATACAAGTTGAATTAGATTGTATAACCACAACTCCCTGAAAGAATTGTATACAAATGGAGAAATACAAATGGATGACAGGGCAAAATGTATTAGATCCTGACATCTGTTTTACCATATGATTTTCTATAAAGCCATGGTTCTGTTGACTTAATTCAACTTGTATGTGCATTCTCTTAAGTTGCATTGTGTTGACAAGATTTGCTCGGCAACACATGAACAGGAATTAATATATTTTTGGTTGCATGTGTTTCTCTTGAACTTCTAGCTATCTTTGACTACTGGTTACACATATAAACTATAAACTAACAGTTTCTAACAACTAATTGGTTGGCCAAGAATTAAAAAGTGTGCAACAAAAATATATTAAAAAACTACTATCTGAGCAAAGAATCCTGACCTGAAATATAAATTTTTTTAAGCACCCCATTCTGAACTCTTAGAAGTTCTTTTTGAGAAAAAAAGCACTACTGGCTATTGTCCATAAATGAATTGAAAAGTTAGAGTAAAGTTGCCTTTCCAATGGTTTAAGTGTTTACTCAAAATAAAAGTTTTGAAGACAGAATAAGGGACCAATAATGATAATGTGAGGCAGTAATAAACGTGATAGGGATGAAGTGTGATTGTAAAAGTGGATATGTATCTTTGCCAATTGTGAGCCATGCCATTGAAGCAAGAAATAGCAGTAAAGCTGACTCTGGCTCCATATAAATGTTGGCAGATGTACTGCAATAGAGCAATTTATATGCACATGGAAAGTAAGAGTAAAGGGAGTTGAATTCACCACAGCCATCATGAGGCATTAGCACCTGATGAGATTAGGCAAAAGTAAACAATAAGTCTTCAAATGGTTGAATAAGGTAGGTGACATATTTATTAAGGCTGTAGATAACTGTTAAGAATTAACCCCTAAGGAAGTTAAGTTTATTCTGCAGCTGCAGTATAATTTGTCCATAGCTTCATTCCGGTTTCAGTTTGGTTTCAGTTTTAGATTTAAGATACTTCAAAGAACTGAACTGTGTTCTTTTTGCTGCTATATTTTGTGTTGCAAAAGTTACCTCACTTTCAGTAACACATGTAGGTTAATATCAAATAGTATTTCTGTTCTTATATTATTTGTTGCGTTTGTATTTTTCTAACAATATCGTCATTTAATGGCTTGTTGAAGATAACATGTATATTAATTTTGAAGTTGACAATGAACATTTACATTCAGAGTGCATTGAAAGAATGAAATGTCAATTTTGAGCAAGTTTATAAGTAGAACCGGAAGTTCATGCAACAATTTGATAGATTTTAAAAAAGAATTGTGGGTTTGCAGCTCCCCAGCATCTTTATTTGTGGAAAAAAGTTTTAGTAGCAACATTTCTATCATAAATATTATTACAATGTTTACCTTTAATGGTTTGAGCAAAGTATTGATTTTAGTTGTTTGGTTGATTACCTCTGTAGACAAAAAGATATGAGTAGGATTTAATTTTTTTTAACTGCAAGGTATACAAAAAGTGCACTAAAGAAAGTAGCACAAATACTATTGCTTTTTCAAATTAACTAAATAGTAAGAGAAGTTTTGGACTGGTTATCTTACTACACAAATACTGAATTTGGTACAAGAGAAGAAATAAAAGGATGCAGCACTCCAGTAAGACTTCCTCAAGTAATCTAATATATGATTTAGGTAATTGAGCCACTAGGTTAATATAGAACAATTAGCTACAAAAAAGTAAAGCAAGATAATTGTACTTGAGTGTTTTACAAATATCAAGACTTCTGATTCAAGATTTTAATCCACTATTTTGAAATTTTACTACTTGCACTTTGATTAATCAGCCTTCAACTTGGTACACACTGTCCAGTCTATTGATTTAACTTAGAACAACCTCTACATCAATAAAGTTTTGTAAAATTGAATTGTCAAATACTATGCCAAAATTTGTTGAATGGCACATGAAACTTTAAATGACTCACAGCATTGAGTGATAATATTTGAGCTGGGCAAGTTTCAAAGCAGTACCGATTCATTTATTTGTATATCAAATAAGTACGCTAGATGGCAATGCATGCAGTACAATCTTTTTATAAAACACATAATATAAACATAATAAATTATGTATCTACAGCATTAATCTTTCAAATTTTCTTGCTAATCATAATGTGAATTAAATTATTACATTTACTCAGAAGATGTAGTTGTAAGACTAAGTACTATATACAATGATATCAAGTCCAATAAAGTAAAATTCTACCTCTACCACTTGTTTTTTTAAGGATCTCACAAAGTATCAACCTAGTATCTGAAAGCTCTGTTAAATTTAATATAATTGTCAATAATAAAGAACAGTTTTCTACATTCAAAACAATTACAAAATGAAATAGAATAAAAAAATTGAAAAATTGACTGCAGAGAAAACATGCTTTTGATTACTACAAAAAAAATTATGAAAAAGAGCACTGAAGTTGGGACTTGGCAAACCATTTCAAATCATTATGAAAAAAAGTACAATAAATATGGAATTATGGTGAAAGTAAAGTATGTTGATAAAAACAATGCAAGCAAATAGAGAAGGCACAAAAAGTATTGCACAAAAAATACAATATAAATTGGCTCATTTATCATGTCCAACAAAAAAAAGTGTTGTTTAAGTAGCGTAATGCCAGTATCTATACAGTTCTAGGAAGAGAAAAAGTAATGACATGATAAATGAAAAAAATCAGAAGTAGAAAATTGTTAGGAATGGATTATACTACCAAGCTTTCTATTCGTTTATTTCTGTTTTGGTGATTTTCGTTTGGATTTGACTAGTTATAAATACTTGTCTTAATTGTGCTGTCAAGACTCAATTTTGGCAACACAGAATATGAACTAGTAGTATAAGCTATTATGCATTTTCTGTCTTGAATTTTGTTCCTTTTAAAGTATCTGAGTTACGCATGCAGTTTATATACTTAGTTCGGACAAAATTTACTTGAAATATGTTGAATATGAAAGTGCATATTCAGCATTCCAAATTTCTGCTAGATTTGGCTAATAACTGTAAATTATAATGTAGTTACATAGCTTGATCAAGTTCTAAAGCAATCAGTAAGTGACAAAGAATGTGACAAAATGGTGAACTTGAAGTAACACATGAGGTGTTAGATTTGCCTGGTTTGAAATTATAGATTCAAAATTTTGAAAATGAACTGCTCATTTGATAATATAAAAGAATCATTGATCACAATCTTTAGTGAAGAGAGAAGTGTGGAGGAGAAACCAGTGGATAATTTGGGACCCGCTACATCTAAGGAATCTAGTATAAAAAGTAGCAAGCTTAGTTATAGTGATCAACAGCAAGGCAGACTAGTCAAATACATCAAGCAGCATACAGATAGTCAGTACTGAGGGCAGCTAGTCTTTTTCACCAAGCATTGTACATCTGCTCAATACAATATACTGATATTTAATATTGAGGTTACAACGACCAATCCACTATATCTTGCAATGCAGCTGTGTTTTTGTGACGTAGAATATAATTATAATACTCGAGTTGAAATATTAACATTGATGATTTTGAAGACTTAACAACTAAGTGCATTTGGTGCTATAGAATTTTTCTGGCAAGATACTGAAGAAAATGAAATTTATTTCAAAGTATTCATTAAAATGTACATTCTTTTGAAGTGCATGAATTCATTTGTTCTTTTAATTTTCAAACATATCAAACAACTTTTCTTCACTTAAAATAATATAGCGCAAACAGAAAAAGCAGATTCCTGAGTCAACAAGTTTCAAGAACAATATGATGTCTTTTTCAAAAAGATTAAAGCAAACAAGAAACTGTACCTCATTTTTCAGTTTTTACTGACTCTAATTTTGTCTGAAAGTTAGCTTCCAGAATAATCTCTCAAGGATTAGAAATTTAAGAAGCTTAAGTTATTTACATTAAACTTTTAGCACAATTTTCCTTTAATGACATTCACCCAAATACTGTTTTGTATTTATAACATATGTTGAATCTCTCACATACAAGTAACGTTGAAACAAATCAAGTCCATTTCACAAGAGCTAGTTTGACGAAGAAACATAACATCACATAATACGCTATATTCGTCATTATCCTCGAATACAGCACCATGGTATTATATTTAAATACATGAATTATTCATAAATTCACCTAAGCAACTGGATTTCCGCTACTGTCTAGCATGGCATATGGAAAGTATTCATCATTCATTGCATTGAATGTGCACATTGGCTCGGCAACATAAAAAGGCTTTCGTTTCTGTACGATGAACTCCGATTTGGCTCGCTGTACCCACCAAATTTCATAATTATGGTCTAAATCTAAAATTACCTGGTTCGAGGCAAAAGGATATGATGTTCGTCCATCATTAAATGATACCCATATGGTATATTCATTTCCATTATTGAATGCATGTTTCTCTACCACAAAACCAGTATACCCTGAAAACGAGAATTCTACATCGCTTCCGATGCAGTTTGGCACATCATCTGTTAACTGACCTACAATATAAATCACAAATATACTAGGTCACCAATCTCTAATGTAATTTTCCTAATTTTTCCGTTTTGTCCACAGTGGCACTGTTATTTACCAGGGCCACCAGTTTCAATTTGTGCAAAGCTCAATAAAGAGATCAAAAATTATTCTTGTATTGCATTATAGTCAATCCTATTGGTTGATATTGGAGTTACTGGTGGACTGTTATGAGTACCTTAATGATACAACAAATTTTGTAAATTATAAATAAATGTCACTGACAAAAACAATGGGCATGTTAGAAATTAAAAAAAACTATTTTTTAAACAGAAAAATAGTTTTAGACTTTTTTTAAAAACTCTCACATGAAAATTATTGGTCAGATTTTTGATAATGATGCTCTAAACTGTGCTGCTAAACTCAGCAAATCAAGTTGACTAGTCTATCAATTTATGTCAACACTGTAAACAATGACATGTCTCAAACGAAAGGTCAGAGTTATGGATTTATACACAAATGCTATTTTTCTTATAAATATGCATAAAAATCAAGTTAAACATTTGTTTGGGACCAATTTTTGGAGTCAAAGCAGACACTGCTTTTTTACAAAAGTTCATTTCAAATTTAAATTATGATATCCCTTGTAATAATTTGAAATTTCTGACCTGCACCAGAAAAATATGGGCATACATTTTCATATGCACCATCGAGATCAGTACTATAGTATAAATCATCATTTTTCAAATTTAGTGGATCAGCTGGTCTTGTGTAGTAGCGTTGATGTGTATAAGAATATTTTCCAATTACCAGTGCATCAAAATTGTCTTCGAGCTGAGGGCAATAAGGATAACTTAGAATACTAGCTTCAAATTCGGCAATTTCTTCTACTGTTTCTGGGATTTTTGCAAACGGCCCTTCTTTACTGTTATACCTAAAGTGTTTGTTTTTAAATTATGTGAGATTAAAAATTAAATTAAATTTTTTACTTGAGAAACTTCTAGTTCAAGTCAGTTTAGTGAAAATTTGAACTTTAGTGATTACTACTACCATTTATTTGAATCAATCAGGAATACAATACATATAAAAATAGTTTTAATTTTACATGGAAAAAGATTAAGCTTTGAAAATTTTATTTAACAAATGCAACATTTATTTATTGGATTGCCATGATTTCTGCTACTTGATTTGAAATTATGATTTCAAAATTTTTATGATAATGACAAAGAAAATAGTGATACACCAATTGCAACTCATATTCTAAAATGATTGGTAATCAATGTTAAATTTTTTAATATACTTCTTCACATTGAAACTGGCTATCAAGTACATTATGGTATTCTGAAAACTACTTTATGTGCAGTTAGAAAGTATATTTCTAGAATAATTTTGAAATTCATCATTATTTTTGGGCTTCAACTTTGTATATAACTCTGTCGGTTGTCATATTTCAATAAAGAACACTAAGTCATTACAGATAATACTTTCTTAAGAATATTTATTGTCATTATACTTCTATACTAAATATAAAACTAAAACAAATTCTTCACTTTTTATTAGCTAAAATATGCATAAGTTAGAACTTAGATTAACCCTACATAAATGGATCCCTTTAACTATTGTTGAAAAACAATGGAATATGAAAATATCACTAAATCATTGGCCTATTAAAGAAGGCTTTATCTAAATATATTGAATTCAAAGGATTCATTGGATAATTGTTAAGTGATATTTGAAATTTTTTGAAATACTTACCTCGGACACATAAAAGCCCCGTGCATACTTTGAAGCTGGTCATTGTAGAGCTTAGGAAGGCAACACCGTGGTGCATCGGTACTGATTAACACAGGCGCACCAGGATAGAAATGATCCAGTTTATAGTTGCATAGTACTTTCAAAGAATCCTTTTTCCATGTCATAGGAAGCGTTGTAGTAACGTACCCTGCACTGAACACATACAGACACATGCACCTAAATGTAAATCGAATGATGTTGATGTATTAGCCATTTTAGCAATAACCAGGCCTTGAGTTATATTTGAGTAACACTGATATAGAAAACAAATGACCGAAGAATATAGTTTTCCTTTCATTACTACATAAAATGTAAGTGATCATATTTCTTGCATGAGCAGAGGCATTGAAGCTCAATATGGACCATACTAACCTAACATAAGTCTAATTCTAGCCAAAATCTTCATATTGGCCAATGGACAATATGAAACAATCCTTTCTATAACATAATGCAGATATTTCTATTGCTTTGAAATTATGACTATACTTAGCATGGTCTTTTGCAATGATTTTTTGAATGAAATTAAGATGAAAACCAGTCATTGATAATATTTTTATTCCATTTTACTATAACTTTCACAAATTGACTTCCAAATTTAAATTTTATATCAAAGCTTCTTGTCTAAGATACTTTAAAAAATAAAGAGCTTTCCCAAACTCACTGAACTTCAATGTGTCTGTGGTCAAAAAGAACAGATTATAATTCCTTGAGCAATGCTTGCGCTTTCTTCAACCCAGCTCAGCAATACAGTAAAGCTATTTCATTATCAATTGTACAATAATAAATTAGCATACCATGTATAAAGGCAGAGGTTTGATAAATTGAGCCTAACATATCATAATATGTAGGGCTTGACATCCAAAATCAATGCAACATATCAAATTAAAAACCAAAAATAATATGTATCATGAGCTATACCATCTGTATTTAAAAAATTCAATATATGTGTATGTTTGTCTGTATTCAGGATTTGGAATTGTACATCATTTGATTTTGAAAAGCTTAACTGAAAACTCTACACATTCACACATATATAAGTTTAAATATTAAGTAACAGCATTTACTTGGTTCACACTTTTTGTTACTGCACTACAGCTGTTTGTGCATTATGCATTTACAACTGCCGGGCAGTGCTCCTCAAATTATCTCAAGAAAAATCACCTGTGTGCAAGAGCTTATGTATCTTCCAAAATGTTTGTAAAAGTAAAGCAATTTCAAATTGGCACATTACCAGCACTCCATAAATTATATTTTTTCACTCTTTCCATCGAGTTTGGTCAAAACTAGAGATTCTCCCTCTCTTTATGATTAAAACGTATTTGTACGTACACAACATTGCTAGTACGTGTGACTTGCGTAATACCAAACAATCCCAGGTACATAAAAATATCCTTAAAAGAGCTGTTTAACTGACCTGTCATGTTAAGTATCGATATCCTACGCTCTCCAAGAATAGTATCAATTTCTGCATAGTTGTTCATTGCGGGCATATGGACTTCTAAAAAAGTGCCGCAATGAGGGTGGTTTTCATAAATTCCTCCACAAACAACATTGACTGCTGTTTGAGATATTGCTACAGAAAGGCTAAAATGAAAAATGTACAATTAAGTGGGAATCAAAGCTGCATTGTAATTGGAAGTGTACCACTATGCCACTAGACTATACACCGGAAACAACAATCACTTCATTGAATTGATAAAAACAAATCAAACCAATATGCATCGAAATACCTTTTATTTTTGCTTACAGATAATTTTAGATTCAGCATTCCAATACACTTTTCTAAAAGTACTCAAAAATATATTTCAACATAATTTTAACTCTTGTAAGTATGTTACAAGATAGTTCAACAATCTCACTTTCTCCTATATATTTTGAATCAAGCCCACCCTTTCAGATTTTATTTCATTTAGGCCCAAGTATTTTTATATAAGAATGCACAGTGTGTGTAAGTTCAACACAAAAGTTGCATCTTATCAAAAATTTACAACGGCAACAAAAAATTACAAGAATTAAGTGAAATTGAACCAATACAAAATAGAGCAGTAAGTCTGCTCTAGAACAAATAAAGCTTGCCCTTTAATTTTAAAAACTGTTTTTCAAAACCTTTTGACTTAGTTCACAACAGTACTTACCAATGAGAGGCGGTAAAGCCATAAGCGTCGGTACAGTTGGCAAGACCATTAACGGTTTCATTGTTATCCATACAAGGAGGAAGAAGGTGGCTACGCTGCTGGCGTTGCCCAAAACCTATAAATAGTGATAATGACATTGTAAATATCACTAAGTACGTAACTTACATTGTTGCAGAGTCCATAAATGACAAATATGAATTAGTCGATAAGGATGAAATTATGGGTCACGTTGAGAAAACATATATTTTTCAGTGTAAAGTTACACTTCTATGTAAGCATCATTTTTGACACAATAATTAAGTGAAAAAATTATGCAATGATATTTTATATAGTGATAGTACTAGTATAGAGGCAAGTGTTCGAATTTTTCTATCCTTTGGTGAATATTGAATTAAATTTAGACAGGAATGTAAAAGAAATTATGAGTTGATACGATCTTCACCTTCTTCCAGCTTATAACTGGTATGTATGGACTTTATGCAGAGTGTGGACTTAACCTATTCAGTTTTATTACTATGGCATAAACGTTTTTAATTGTAAATTTCTACCTATGCAGCCGCGATGTGGAACGTTTTCTTCTAAACAAGAGTAATCAATTGTAGTCTCGTCATCAACAAGTCGACTCCTCGAATAATCGATTTTGTTTCTGTTCTCATCGACTGTATCAACGTCATGCAGTGTATCGGTAAGAGAAGCATAAATGACTTTCGAAACCACTCGAAATGGTCCAGAATCTTCTGAATTTTTCAATATTCTGTATTCCGGAGCACCATATCTTCCCATGCAGCAATTGTGTGAATTATCTTTTGAATAAAATTTTAGAACTACAGAATTTATATTATGTGTAAATTAAAATCTTAAGATGGGAGTGAAACAAAAAATGAATTACCTTTGCATGGATCGACTAACAAACCAATCGTATAATCAGCCGAGTGAGGATAATTATGTCTATAAATGTCGGTGTTGTAATATGATTTTTCTGGCAAAAGATCTTGCTTAACGTATTCTCCAGATTTCAAATGCAATACTAATTGAGCTTTATTAAAAGTCAGTTCTTGATTGAATTTTTCAGATTCGGCTTTATACTGTCCCGATCCTCGAAGAAGATATTGGAAGATAATTAAGAGATTTAAAGTTACGCTAAAATTATGCATAATACAATGTTTAAACAGAAGTTGACTGTGTAAAAATATGGCTGTTTGATGTGGAAAGATCGAAGCGTTACACTTTTTATCAGTTAAAAATTTGATGCTCGATAAACAATAACGTTGTATGAAGATATGTGCAAATAGTTGCTATTGCTCTAGATAATATTTCTGTTCACTAAAGACTTTGATTGCTCATTTTAAGTCAATTATTTCTCGCGTTCAAATGTCTTGTATTGAACAAAACTGATTTAATTCATCTTAATTAGAGTATATTTTGACCAATCATGTTATGCCAGACAGAAACAACAATTTTGATGCCAGCATTAATGCATATTTATTTTGCGATCTATTGATGGTCCGAATGTTCTTTTTCGCCGCGACTGTTGTTTCGATGCAATCTTCCCATTTCTTCACTTTCAAAAGTTTCCTGAAGCAATCTGAGTCGGTTCTTACTCCGAGAATTTCATTTATCATATCGTCAGAATATTTCTTTCTGAGTAACAACTAGTTAGTCTTAATTTACAGAGCAGCGGCGATGGGGCAGATTTTATCTTTGGCATTTTCAAGGTTATTTTCAAAGAAAGATGTGAGAATTCTTATGGTTGGGCTCGATGCTGCTGGAAAAACAACAATACTATACAAGCTAAAACTTGGTGAAGTCGTCAACTCAATTCCAACAATCGGATTCAACGTCGAAACCGTTGAATACAAGAATATAAGTTTTACAGTCTGGGATATCGGTGGCCAAGAGAAGATCCGAGTTTTGTGGCGTCATTACTATAATAACACACAAGGGTTAATATTCGTAGTTGATTCGAACGATCGGGATCGAATTGAAATTGCGCGCCATGAGTTACATAGTATGCTAAATAATGATGAACTCCGAGATAGTGTAGTTTTGGTGTTTGCTAATAAGCAAGATCTGCCAAATGCCATGTCTATTTCCGAAATGACCGATAAACTCTGTCTTAATAAAATTGGACGAAGACTGTGGTACATTCAAGCAAGTTGTGCTGGAACAGGAGATGGTTTATACGAAGGTCTAGATTGGCTCTCTGAATCTCTTAAAAAGAAGTAGCAAAGGAATTAAGTCATATCATTTCAAGATCAGCAGGTTGCATGTATATAATTAGTACATAATGAAAAATATTCATATAATGGAACATTGAATTCAGTTTTATATGTTTTTTGCTTTCATGCTTTGCCTAAAAGATTTCCTAAATTACGGCAGTAGCTTACATGCAGCACCATTGATAAAGTTTCGATTGAGTGAATCAAGAGTTTTCTTTATGAAAATTCATTGATTATTACATACAGCCCGAGTTTTTTCCGGTACTAGTGACCTTTGCTCGTATTTTTTCTTATTTGTTGAATAGAAATTTTCAGCCGATTTTTTAAGCAATCCATTAAAAACTTATTGTTCTTTGAAAAATTATGTTTGCTTGCATGAGTCAACAACTCAAAATACTGCATATTCACTAAAAAAACAAATTGTCAAAGACTTTACTTTTTGATCAATCTTCCTTGACTTATCTAATAAATCATAAATATCTTATTCTGAACATAGCTACTAAATGTCATACAGTAAAAAAATTGGTCAATACAGTCTTTCGCAAAATTTATCTTCTTAAAATACATGAATATACTATCAGGCGTTGCATTGATAATTTTCATGCCATGTTTTTCTCAGGATTAAAACTATAAGAAATTTTTGAAACCTTTCAAGAAAGCTATTTAACAAATTGATTCCTAGCAGTGAAAATAAAAATATTATTGAAAGTAAACATTTTTAGCTCTTTAAATTGATACTCATGCATGCACATAAGG
This sequence comes from Vaucheria bursata, assembly GCA_032358265.1. Taxonomy (NCBI): domain Eukaryota; class Xanthophyceae; order Vaucheriales; family Vaucheriaceae; genus Vaucheria; species Vaucheria bursata. The sequence continues at coordinate 20,131 of JAULBW010027827.1, forward strand.
ATTTTAGTGTAGCCTAGACAAATAATATCAAACGTGGTGTACATGAATCTGTGTAAACAACCTTTGTCCAAGATAATCACAGGATGTACTACTTACGCATATCCCCAGTAATGGATGTCAACTTTCTTCACATGAAAACATCATTTTCTTCATTCTTTTTAATTTTTTAAAACGAGAAGTGACTGAAATTTCAGGAAATTCAATGCATTGTCATAAGATGCAATGAAAATATGCACTGCTGGTAAGGAACATTTAGATTAATTACATTATTTTTAATAATATAATTAGTTTGTAGAAAAAATGACCTGGAGTGAACAAAAGCATTGAAAAATTATACAAATACTGTGATAATGGACACTAAAGTTGAGGTAAATATAGTACAGTGATCAGAATATGAATCAACGCATAAAATGAACAACTTAAACTTGAACATTCTGGAGAAGCAAAAAAAACTTTGGATACAAATATATAAAACAAGTGCAACATCAGCAAGTAACTTTCACAATTTTTGACAATGTACCAAGCTACTATAATTTATAATATAAATTTGCTCAAAATGCTTAATTTTTTTATTCAAAATATTTTCAGATTAAAGATGTTCATTCAATCATGCAACTTTTTTCTGCTGAAAACCACTGAAATTGTGAGACTATTTTTAAACATTCTCTTGGTGTACAACCGCTAAAAGGCATGGAAAAGTGTTAGATCATTTGTGCAAAAGATTTCATAATGTTGTTATTACCATAGGTTAGTTAGTCTATCACTTTAGCTATAAAAAAAAGGGTTTAAACTGAATAAATTTTCTAATGTTTATTGGCCCATATTTAAATTCAGAATATGTAAATCATGATTTGTATGTCAATGCTAGTTGAGATTTGAATTAAAGATATTTTCAAATATGATGTAGATGAAATATCAAAACTTAACTATCATGTTCTACTTGGCTGCTCCAATTGTAGGTAATAACTAGGAAAGCGACACATATTTAAACAATTTTTTAAAGGTTTCTTTATTTTCAAAGTATTTAAAGCACTGGAACCAAGTTTTGAGCATCAATTTAAAGTTCATTCATCATGATGCTCAAGAATGGACACTTTGAAACCTGGTTCTGATACTCATTCTGGTCTTGTGAGCAAAGAAAAGTTACCACCAGGATTAGCAGCACAGAGGATCCACCAGTGACAATGAAACAGTGGGACGTTTTTTTATTTTATTTATACCCCTACTTCTAGTATCGGTTTTAACCGGAATCGTATCCCTTCCGTTTTGAATTTTCGCGCAATTGGAAGATAAACTCAAGTTTAATTCTTGCATCAACATCTGTTGTTACTTGATCTAAATTTAGGAATTTCGTGGATATTTTTTGAAAAAATAGAGACGACGTAATGCCTGGAGATTCTAATGAGAAAAGACGTGCACTAAATGAATTAAACGATTCGTCACGAGGTACTAAAGGTGGCAAACGTAAAGAAAAACGCCATTGTAAAAGTGCTGCATCAGCCTCAAAGAGGTTTGTTATGTTTACGAAATCTTACATTCTAAGTATGCAATAGTAGTGGATTAGGGAGGGGGAGCAAATTTTATTGAATTGCATCGAAATTTAGCCTTCAGTAAATATTTAATATGAAATCACGATAATTCTATGAGTACGTACCTAAATATGCCTCTAATTACATATTTAATTCAAATTGCTTCAGCGGATTTTGGTAGATCGGACTTCGATGTAATTACGTTGATTTAGTTTTATGTGATTGGTCCTTTGAATAATTGCTTTCCATATATGATATCATCGTCAATATCACATTCTGATTTGCTTTAACAAATTGTATCTTATGGATCGTTTTTATTCGGAACGAGAATTAAAAAATACGTCCATAAATTTTTCAATCGTTTACAAGTTTTATGTGCACTGACAATAGATTCGTCCAACCCAAAAAATAGTGCAAAACTGAACACTTTTAGAGTTCCTTTTCGAAAGTCCATATATTTCCTAATTGATTTGAATGCAAAGCTATCACCTTAAAACACTTTCTCATTAAGTTGCTTTTTATCTATGTATATATTTTCAGTCTAGAGACAACTTTTGAAAAAATATTGGGCGAGTGTGGAGTTTCACTTTCTGACGATCTACCAACGTCTTGCAATCAAGGGTTTAAAATTTGTGAAAATTTGAAAAAGTTCAAGGATTCATTACGAAATGCTTTGGAAAATGAAAGTACGACTAAAGAAGAATTTTTAAAGGACTTTTCACAGTTCATATCCGAAAGGTCAAATTTAATTCGCTCGCTTCATTCTTTTGTGACCGAAAGTTCAGACCTTACCACAGAAAGATTAATACATGATTATGGTGATTTTCAAGAAAGTTTGATTCGATGCCTTTTGAAAATCGACTGTATACAGGTATATTTTAATGTTTTTATTTATTTTTGAAGCTGAATCTAATGATGTTACACATATTGTAGTTAAGATCCTACAGATGACTATGAACTACAATTCATTTTTCAAGTATAATCCATAAAAGACTAATCAAATTCTACAGTTCCGAAAAATGTTTTTTTACTCTCGCTCATATATCTTTAATAAAAGGTGCACATGAGTCGATCTAAGTCTTAAGCCACACTTTTAGTCTTGCAAGAATTTAGGTAGTGGCTCATATAATAGATAAATATTTCAGAAAAGAAATGAAATTATTGATTTGAGTTTTGTCAGTGATGCAGGCTACCAAAATAACTTAAAGATTTTTTGCATCCCATAAGTACCTTATAAACTTTTTCATCGATATATATTTTTAATACTTGTTGGGTCATTCATACCTCATGCTTTTACTGACATCGATAATAATATTGTATTGTAACCTTCTATACTTTTTTATATGTTTTGTGCTTCTGTTTACATTTAACTTCATATGATTCATTGGCAAGCTTAGATCTTTCTGGAGTATTAGTCAAAGAGAGTAAAATATTCCGTCTTAATTTCAGCAATACGAAGTTGATAACCAAAATTGATGTATGCATTTGGAAAATTGAATAAATATTTCCAAGATTTTTATTATTGCAACCTTTAAAGTATTGCTGATACGCTTTAAATCATTTTAGCCAAATAAATTTCAATGAATTAAGGCAGATTTAGATGGAAAATTTTTATATCATTGGTACTTTTATAGCCGGCTGTGCTGAACCTACTACTTGAGAAACTCTCTGAAATTTCTATGGATGCTGACATGGAAAATGGCAGGTATTTTTTTATGCATTTCTTTTGTTTTTCTTGAACCTTAAATACAATTCGGTGTTACATAATGCAGCTTGTTGATGATAGTTTTTTTAGAGTACAGAGAGGCAGAGACAGCTGATAGAGCTAGTCGGAAAAGTCTATGTGATCTTATAGATTGAAGTTTACAAAATTCTTTTAGAACTTTATTTTGTAGCTGTATTTTCAAATGATGGCTTACATACTTGACTGTATGCTATACTAGTATGAACCAATATAATCAAAAACTAACTTGGCATGGCTAGCAGTATCTTAACAGCGAATACTTGGCTTAATATAATTTTCATGTTTTCAATTTGCTAAAACTTTTGAGATCCAATGATAATTATTTCGTTTACCTTTCTTGTAAATCAAAAGGCATTGCTTCTAAATTGTTGTGACATAGCATATTTGATGTTAATGAGTGCATGGGTGTATTTACACAGGTTTTTAGCTACAGCTTATTTGAACATTGAGTATAATGAGTCATTTAGGCAGTAGATTTTGTATTTTATCTAATTTCAACATTGGGTAGTTGTCATGAGTATCAAGTTGATGTTCTATGTATGTCCTATATGAGAAATGAAGATTTGGTACAGAATTACTTTTGTGTGGCTCTTTGTTTTTCTTGTTCATCTAGTACAAAAATTATAAGATAGCATAATGAATTGAAATACTTAAAATGCTACATTTACAACTTGAATCTATTATACTTTATATTCAAGGGAGTCCGAAGGAGATCCATATAGTAACGAACAAAATTGAAATCGGGCAACATTTAAGAAATGTTTTTTAAGCTTGTATGATTTTTAGCATTGTTCAGGAATGAATGGCTAGATGACTCCAGGAAATTTTCTCTGTAATCACATAAATTTTAACAGTATTGTCCTGGATTAGTATACTCATTATGATATTCATATAGTGTTACGGTGCATTCAATATATGTTCAGATTAGTCTGAAATGGCCCTAAAGAGGGAAAAAACTTTAGAGAGGTTGTAATGAAATAATATTATTATATATGGTAAACTTTGGATGTAACAATCCTCTTTAAAAGAATAAGAACGTATAACAAATGAACTAAAAAGTTATTTTGTGCCAAGTTGAGCTTCAGATCTACGAATATAATGAATTTCGGACCAAACAAACTATTTGTGGTCCCAAGAGATTTGTTACATCCAACATTTGCTGTAGGAGTTCCACATATTGTAAAATTCAAGGTGGTATAAACTTAACCCCTCCTAATTATATTCGGGGGATGCCGGTTGTACCCTGAATTATAATTGGCAGTGCGTGGCAATTTATATATTTACTTATGCATGATTGAATAGTGTTGGGCAGAGCAAAACCCCCCTGAAGGAGCTTCCAGGGTTGATCTTAGGCCAGATGAGGTGGTTAAATCAAGTGGTTGACCCCACTGGCTTAACTGACAAAGTGCTGGAGTGTATTGAAGTATTACCTATTTCCGTTCAAAGAGAGCTTATAAGCTATTTGCCTGAGGTCAGTTTATTACAGTACAGTTGATATTCAATAAGTCTAAGTTGGTGGTTTACTAAATGATATATTCTGTTATTTGATAGCTTTACACTCCACCAATCTCATTTTTGATAGTGCATTTTGATATCTCTATTCCGATGTATTAGATTAACTGATAGTTTTCAGTGTAACCGATGGTATCCGTTTATGAAATATCAACTGTATATGTACATTAATTCCTTGATTAGTGCGCTTTCAGTTAATGCATTTCTTCGATTATCTATTTTCTCGATTGATATTTTAAATTTGGCAGGTAAGAAATTAATTCACCAAGGTGATTATATGCATGTGTACAGAAACTCCTCAATTTGCACATTTTCAATTCACACGTTTCTTGAAATAGTTCGGCTTATAAAATATTTACCCGCGTTCACTCTATTTCGTTGTCAATTTAAGAGTAAAGATGTTTGCTGCGAGTCAATATTTTCTTCAAAGTATGTAGAAATGTACTAGTATGAAAATTGTACATGTTGGTTTTGATAGGTGTTGCAATTCTTTTCACAATGCGCATTTACAGAGACAATTGAGAATCAATAAAATTCTTTCAAGTTTATCTAAGTATAAACGACTTAACCTATCATGCGTAGTACACGTTTATTCCGTTATAATTATTGAATTCTAGGAGAATGGATCTCAATGAAAATTGAAATCCATGTTAAATGTGGCCAGCCATCAAATTTAACTTTGAAATTCAAATAGTGCATCTTAGACAGCTCACAGTTTAGCATACAGTTCAGCTTCTACAATCTAGTATTCTATATGCACACAATTCATGTATATAGCAAATGTTCATCGTTTTCAGCATATAGTACCCTTTTAAATGAATCGCATTGGGATCAAGCATCTGTATCAATTTGATTTATGAAAATTTAATAAAAGTTTAAGCAGCACACAAGAAAGCATGGGCAAGATAGATAAATAATTTGAAAATGTAAAATCTATTAAGGCGAGTCATCAGTGTTTGGCGAGTCATTACTTCAATTGATTCATACATCACAAATCAGATTATACAGGAAACATGACAGGTTTGTGAACTCTTAGGACTAGTGCTTTATAGTGCATAGAGACCGAGAGACAGTAGCTGAAAGATAGGAATGTCTACAGAGTGATATTATAGGCTAAACTACACAATTATACTTCAACATAGAATTGTTCTAGAAAACTGTCCTGCAACTGTTTGTTCAAATAAAAGCTAATACTATACTAGATAGTGTACTATAATAATCTGCATCAATATAAACTAATATAACTGAGCATGGCTAGCAATATCTTAACAGTTCAGTACGGATTGTATATGTAACTAACAGTTATTATACAGTTCATAAGTCGAATGTATAATGAATGATATGTTCCAACATAAAAGGTTCTTGATTAAGAGGAGCAAAAAAGTCGATTTTTTTGTCAAATAGGACTGGACAGGTGGTATTAGTCAACAGAAGTTATTGAATAGCATGTTATTATTTTTAGGAGCTATCTTTCTATCTAGATAGGCGTAACAATTTAAGCTGGTTATATTCAACGCCTTTTAGTCCTTATATATGTATTACTAAAATGATATGCTTCATTCGTCTTAATATGTCCATAAACAACTTAAACCGACTGTATTACACCTAATACAAGTTATATATAAGGTCCTGAGGTAATGTAATCCATCCGGCTTAATATGTGCAGTACAGACTAAAATTGACTGTAATAAGCCTTAAAAGGACTTAATGTGTTCAAATGGTTACTAAAAGACTTTTAAGAAAATATGTCAGTTATCAATTGTATAACTATATCAGATTTTCATTTCTAATAAACCCACCTATTGACTCTAATTTCACGAATTTGTCTTTTAATTGTTAGAATTATGGATTCTTTTATATTGTTTTTTTTTGCTTTCATTTTTATGTTATAAATGGCAATAAATGAGTAAATAGTAAATTTTTTTTGAAATTATTTGTTTTTTTAGCTGGTTTCGCTTTATACATTTTTTTACTCGAATAAAACTTTCACTTTTTAAAATCTTGCCTATTTTTTGTAATTAGTCCTTTAAACATGTTTTCTATTTACATTTTTTTAGGTACTTATTTGAACTAAAAAAATTTGCTACCATTTAAAAATACTTTTTTTTGTATCTTTTTGTAGTTTTGTATAATTTTTCTAAATTTTTTAAAATTTTTTTGAGGAATAGATTGTTGAAGAAAATCAGCTATGTGAAGTAGTAACAAAACTAAATGATATTCAGCTTGCGGAGCCTTCATTATTAATTGCTGTTCTGGATGCCTATTCTAGGTAAAACCCTTAAACAAAATATTTTAAACCTAGATTTTTAAATAGTTTCACCAGTAGTACTGAATAAAATTGTTCCCATCTTTCTTTTCAAAGTTGCATCAAATAATTTTAGTTCCATTGCAATCATATCCGATTATATTTGCTGCATATTTTCTATAAATCACTCACAATGAACAATTGTGGTGAACTGTATTTAAAGTAACAAAATTGAATTTTTTGAGTTAAAAACATCAAGTTACATCCAATTCACGCACTCTTTATTGCCTTTACTTTTCTCTTTTGCATTTGTGCATCTTTTCATGGAGTTATCATAAATGTGACTCATTTCAGAAAACATTCTTTTTTATCTTGATCAATCAGATTGTTCAGTTGTTACAACTCACAGGGGAGATTGAACTATGCAGTAATCTTTAAAATTATAACTTAAAAATATACATATATATATATATATATGCATACTCATATATTGTTGGAGCTTCTAAATGACCTCTAGAAACATTAGAGAAAAAATTGTTTTGAATTTTTTATTTAGCTGCAAAGATATATATATATATATATGTATTAACACGTTGAAAATGATTCTTGAATTTTTTTCAATATGAACCTTATCATTCTTTCTATACTAATTGGGAGCTTTTTTTATTGTAGTATGCCACTTCCATCGGATATGCAGTGCCATATAGTTGAAGATATTTTACAGCTATTACCAAGGTATTACATTTTTTACCTCATTTATAACATCGATGTTTTTATATAGATATATGTATATAATTATTATTTTATTGTTTCTATTTTTAAAGGCCACAAAATTTGTCAAATTTGTATGATGTTAATCTCATAAAATATCCATATTTTTCAACTTGTGTGCATGTAAATTATAAGTTGTATAATTTTTTTTATTTCTTTTTGGCTGAATTTTTTTGATGTTATCGAGATTTCTAGTAAATATCTTTTTAAATACTTTATTTATAAATGATAAATGTATATGCATGATTTTATGTATTTTCATAATACTTTCTTTAACATTTTTGCAGTGCTGAACTAGCTACACTTCCGGTGCTTGTAAGTCTATTCTTTTTGTCATATTTATATTATTATAATGTGATATTTTTGAGTACATTCCGTGTTTTTGTATTGAACAAATCTGGAATTAATATTTTCATTCATAGTTTTATATGCATGCATACTCGATATACTGGTGAATGCATATATGTATAACATATGTACTGATTAATACATCTGATGAATGCACACTGATAAATATATATATATATTATTGTATATTCATTCTAAACATATAGTGATACACGCTTGCAGATATGTCCATACTATCACACACATACTAGTATTTAAATACTGATACATGCATCTAATCCATTAAGCGATGTAAATAGTATTTTCAGCAAGATGCTTTTTGCGCCTAGATTCGCTTCTTACTTGATGCTGGAACTAGCGAAAATCTCGATTATGTGGTTCAGCAGTTAAGAGAACACGTTCATTTAATTAAAGTTGTACATGAAAGGTATTATATATATATATATATATATATATAGATTCATACATTGCATGTTTGTATTAATGTTCATTTTCAAGGAGTAAACCTTTCAAGGGCAAAGCAAAGGAATATTATCTCTAAACCAGTGCTTCGAATATAATGAATGTATATGTTTTGAATGGAATTTCTACAGTTAGCGTTGTGTAAATGCTCTATCAAACCTGAATAAATACATTGTTTATCAATGGCTTCATCTTGGGTATGCATGTTGAGTGTTAGGTTTGATCCTGCGTACATGAATATTTATGGTTTAATACTGGTTATTTAAGTATAACACCATGAATACATATATATTTTCATGCATACGTATTTACTTTTACACTTCCATGTATATACTACATATATATATATATATATGTAGTAAATATTCAAAAGAGATATCGAATACTCATAGTAAATAGCTTATTTTTTCATATATACATAGTTGTATAAATTCACTGAATAGTTCTGTTCTTAAATACTTTTAGCCAAGACTGTTTCTCGCAACCTGTAGCGAAATCGGATTGGCCGAAGGATGACCAATCACGAGAGTCGGTGCAGAGCTGCAATACTTTGATTTTAGAATCATTGAAATACAGCTTGAAAATAAGAAATGATGTTGCCACTGGTATGTTAAAATATGTTCTTAAAATAACTCTAGAATAATTTATATAATCATTGTATTTAGCCTAAATAATCATAATCCTAGCGTGTGCGGCTTCATGTTTACGGATATTACACTAAACTTGACCTACTTGGGACCCTACTCGGGACACCCCATTAATACCTGGGATTTTGCTTATATTGCCTGATTTACTTAGAACGACCAATAAAACAATATGCTAAATATTTTAAATCTGAAATTTATATTTGACCTATACTCATCTTAACTCAATTACCCTAATACATAAGTTATGGTTACAGTTCATGGACAAGTCATAGCAGTTTCAAGAAAAAAATATATAGAATAATTTGCTATAAAGCTCATTTTAATTTCATTTTGCAGGCTGCTGTAGGTTTCCACTAGATCTTACATTCTAGCGTTTTCAGAGTAAATTCAGAAACAATTTCCATATAAAGTAAACTTGATTTCAAATTTACAAAATAAAAAATTGGTTGAGCCGCTGCTTTTTTTGGAATTTTACATGGAATGACTTTTATCGCTCTAATAGACCTTTATACTGCAGCTTTTTTACATACTCATGTTCTCAAACTATACATATATATAATGTGTTTTATGGCAATACTTGTCAAGATTACTCAGGGTAGAGACTCAGACAGAAACAGAAAATGACAGAGTGGCACCAATGGTTGAAGTATACAATTATGCTTCGAACTAGAAATGTTCTAGAAAATTTTTTCTTTACAACTACATTTACAAATAATGGCTAGTATACTAGATTGTATACTCTACTGGTCTACCAATATAAACAAAACAACTTGAAATGGCTAGCGACATTTAGTATTTATGAAATTAATGGTTGATTTTTGAAATTGTGGATGAAAAAACACCTAGTTCATATGGATGGAATTTCATGATGTCATTTCAAAAGCAATTTTTCTCTCTTTGATATACTTCTGTATTGACGTATAATTATTGAATTTAACATATTTCTATTTCCAGCTTATATGAATGCTATGCGAAATGCAGATAAGAGTAGTGCGCACTCGACCATGGATTTAGCAGTACTTTTTTGTCTTTTTGGCCTTCCAGGTGTAGTAATAATATCTTGAACGTAGTTTGTATCTATGTGTTTTGTATCTACATATTTATTTATGTATATACAAGGTAGTAATACGCGACGTACTTATATATGCATATATGGTTTTTAATCAATAGAATGGAGAAACCGTGTAGTAACATTTATATCGAAGAAAATTTCATGTGGGCATATAAATGAGTTGCTGTTATCTGAGACTATCAAGGTGAATAGAATATGCGTACACATATATACCTAACAATCTTTGCTTCTCAGTTTATATCACATTATTAGGTTTTTAAAATTGCATATTTCATAAGTACAGAAATTAGAATCATGGGATACGTTCCTATATATATCGATACAAGTTTGTTAAGGAAATAGCATTATTCTACGTTTTGTAAGCTAACTAAATATATACATATATATATACTTTCTATTTTATTGCATGCTTGGATGATGATTGTTTTTACATATTATGTATGAAGAAAATATAACTTTGTTCATGAATTACCTATCTTTTAAGTTTGGCATTACTTAACCGTAAATGGGAACCTTGGCCATTTTTAAAATAGCCTATATAACAGTATATTGACTACTAATATCGATGGAATTTTTTAAGGGACAAGGTGCGTCCTTTGATGGTCTCTTCGACGCAATGTTAAATCTCGCGGATTCTCTTGTTCGCTCACCTGATCACCTCGTTCAAAGTTTCGGAGAATGCTTATATATAGCGCTATTTTCTGAGTTTGAAGAGCCTGTGAAAAGACAGGTATATCTGATGAAAAGACAAAAAAATAATTTCCCTTCACTTTTCAAAGTACAGTTATAATTCTACATACCGGATACAATCGGTTACACCAAAAATCATCAGTTAACTGAATATATCGGATTAGAGATATAGGCACATACTAGCAAAAGGAAGTCAATAGAGTGTAAAACTATCAAATAGTAAAAAAAATATATATATATATGTATCATTTAGTAGACCTCGATTTATAGAATATCAATGCAGTAGAGTCAATCAAGATTATTGCACCCGAAAAAATCTAAAGCGGAATTTTTTTGGCACAATATGGCTGTTTTGCCTATTTCATTTAAGTGAAAATTCACTAAATGGGGATTTGTTAGAGCTGAAGTTTACTGTACAAACCAATTTGGTATGATGTATTGTACTCTTTTACAAAAAAACAAACCTTTTAAAATAATTTAAGTAAAAAGAACAGAGCTATTCCTGTTTCCATGAAATTCTTTGGGCTTGTATGAATATTATTCTAGAACACTTTTTTTGGCACTTTCAGAAGATTATGTTCTTCCATCTGACCTACTTCGTAAAGTAGTTGCCAATATAACTACTAGGAATCATCAGAGCATTTAGTATGAAAAGTATCATTGTTGCCAGTATAATGTAATGTGTTGGCTACTAGGTATTACTGCCAATTTAATATGTAGTCTACTAAGTATTACCAACCCATCTAGTATGGGAAGTATGTGCCAATATAGTATGTAGACTACTAGAGATTGTCAATGTTTATTAAAGAGTACATGAATCTGTCACCTTGCAAATAGATTTTTCTTCCTATCAGGATATTACCGGTGCAGTGCTAGTTCATGCTGGATCAGGTGTATCTCATGAAGTGCAAAGTTCGTTGCGTGTGCTCAAAGCATTAGCATCCATGCACGAACCCTGTCTTAATGGTATGTCTCTTTTAAAGCCTTTTGCTGGTATGGTAAAAGGGCTAATACAGTATATGAGTAGTTTCTCAGATTCTCAGGTTAGATATATTTCGGGTTTTTAGATGTTGAACTCTAGCTGCATGAATTATTATTGTACATAGTTGCCGAAATCAACTATAAGTTACAGAATTGATGGCAATATTGACCAAAATGTTATTTATAGGGATTACGTATATGCATGCATGCATGTGTGCATCAAATTTTATATTTATCAATTTACAACTGTAATAGCGTGTGACGTAAGTATGTTGTGATATATGAATGGCGGCATGCTTTTTGATGGTGTGTAAATGCGTATGAATCTCCAATTTAAACATCAACATAATATAATGAAAGTCAGCTAAATTATTTTTATTGATAAAATCAAAATATTTATATTTTACTTGAAATAGAACAATCGTATCAAAATGCTTAAGTATTGCTCAGATTTTATTGATACAAAACTAACAGTAAAATATTCAGATCGGATAAAACTGAACTTTGAAATTGAAACGTAAAAATGAATTTTACGATGTATTATAGGTAAGAAATGTGTTTGAACTATTGCTCATATGCGTTTCCCGGAGCAGTGAAATTCCTGCTGAAGTAAAAGATTCAAGGCATGTCGGAAGGGTCACGAGTAGTCAGTTTCATGAGCAAGATCAATGCGATAGCGATGGGCGTATGGATGATTTACATATATTCATAAGGTTTTGTGGATTTCAAATATGTTGGTATACATGGATAGCAGTATGCACGCTTTTTAGCATAAATAAAAAATGATGCAGCAATATATCTTCAAACATATCGACACAAACATGAATATCAATCATAAGCATGTACTGATTTATGTATGTACTCTGATGCATATACTTTTATACAGATATATAGAGAGGTATTTATATTAATAGAGAACGGCATTTAAATACCGGCGCATATGGAAATGTTCGATTTATGCTGATGCAATGATATTTATAATTATAGCGATTATGTATATTGAATCGCATTTTATGTATATATGGTCATCTCCTAATGATTTTTGGCATGCATTAATGAAATCTATTTATTTGCTCATTCCAAATTCAAAGGACTTTACCACTGCACATGTGCAAATCTATTTATATTCCTAATTTTTTTAATGTAAACGATACATTCAATATAAAATATAAAATTGAGTTTTACTCTATTTAGGAAGCATCTCAATCATGCATCTGATCCATCCTTTCAACGGGTGGGGATAATAGGCGCTGTTGTATTCGCAACACATAAGGTAAGTTCATGGAGGTCCCGAAATGGCAAATCTTACTTCTTTATTGAGTAACATAGCCTAACAAATTGAATTGCTCTAAAAAAGAAATGAAAGCAGGTGCAAGCACTTTTTGTTAAACAAAATTTGGTAATTATTATATACGGTCTTAATGTACTTCATTAGCTCTGCAATACAGAATGCTTCTTTTTCAATGTAATGCTTCTCAAATCAAGTACTAGCCTGCATCGATGCAGCCATTTTTTACAGATAATGACTTAAATCAACTATGAATGATAAAAATCAACTATGGGCCTAGTAATTAAAGAATTTATTGATATATTTATTAGTTTAATAAGGACAGGAAATACACAACTGCAAGAGAAGAAGATTCGATTGACAGCTGTAATAGTTGACATCAATATTCAAAGTGGCTAGTCTTCAAATTCAAGCTCAAAATTCAAATAGTTTATCTTACCAGCTCACAGTTCTGCATACAATTTGGCTCATGCAGTTCCAAATTCAATATATTCATGATTTGAATATAAAGCATAGATAGCGAATGTCCAACATTTAGCATTCACATTTAGTTACTTTCTAATGGATAAAGATATATGCAATACATAATAAAATACATGCAATACATAATAAAATATATGACTTTATCATACGTGGTCGTTAATTTCGTCTGTTTAGAGTGCATACAAGATGATTTTAATTCGTTTTTTACTGTTTACAAAATTTTGAATTACTGTAACTTAAAAAATCTGATATGTGGAAAGTTACAATGAAGTAACTCAAAATTTTTGTTTTCAGAGCAAAAAGGCAACATTTGTATTTAACTTAACATTATTTTCTATTTGATGCGACTGATTTTTTTGAAATTCTTCTGTACGATTCATAAGTTCAATCAAAATAAGCAGTCTTTTTTCATTTTTGTGGCTGTAACTAATAGACTTTCTAAAGGCAAGGTAACGTATTGTAATTGTTGTTCTGTTTTAATAACAGGTTTTTGAAATCGTTCTTTTTTCATTGGACCAATTCAACTGAGTGGTTATCATTTTTATGGTTATAATTTAAAGAATTTCCAAATCTAGTATTTTTTTTTAATAATTTATTTATTAGGCTGGAAGAAGTACAGCATCTAAGAGAGAGGCCCAAGATATGATTCAAATGCTATTTACCAGGTGATGCGTTTATTTTCACTTAATGTAACAGTAATTAACACTACTGAATTTCATAAAATTTGTATTCTGAATCGAATTGAGTTGCGTCTTGATTTACATTAATTTGATGTAATTGTGATTAAAGGAGAAAACCAGGGTTTTTTTTGTTGTTTTAAATACTATCCACTACGTTTCGACATCTTGATGTATGCTGATTCGGTCTAGTTTTTACTAGAACATAAACATATACGTGCATATTAAAATTGAAATGATTGATAGTGCAACAAAAATAAGAGAAAGCTCCACTGACTATAGCATAATGTCAACCAAGAAGATAAAATCGATGTGCATCAGCTCGAAAGACTGTACTGCATAGATTTCGCCTAATTAAAGTCATCCCTCCATAACATGACCATTTTTCAATTGTATCATTATCTATGCAAATTCGAAATTTTGTTGTGCTGTTTTTCCTTTTTTCCATCCCCCAAGCCTCACATTTCCAAGCCAAAATTTTGAATTTTTTTGCAGGATTTCGCCCCTTGAGTCTTAATTTATTCATATTTATTTAATGAATTTATTAAAGTATATTGGTCTTTACCGGTCAGCGGCATAGTTTCAATAATGTAATCGTACTCATGAAGCATAGATAGGATTTCAAAATTCTTTTTGTAGTTGCGGGGAGGAAGGCAGTATGGTATCGTTTTTGTACGATGAGCTCACTGGTGCTGTCGCTTCTGGAAAGGTCGACCGAGAGGTATTTTGACACAATGCAAATGTCGATAGCTATACTGTTTATAGCCTCAAACAAAAGATGATTTCTTCTCGAAAACTACGATCAAGTAATGGATAATGTTGTTATGCAGTAAAAGATGAAAAAAATCTCTTAGGACTATCAAATTAATTTTTATATCCGAAATTCATTGCATTGAAAGTTGACTGCATGCAAAGAAGTTTGCAATAATCACCGCATCTAAAATTCTGAAATACTGTTTCCTTCAAGGTATTACAGATTTGTTGCAGTTTTTTATACTAGCTTAATAGATTTAAATAGTAGCATTTTGCCCCCTACTCGAACTCCAATTCGGTTACCCCCTAATATCCCATTTTACATAGATGCACAGATAGAGCAATATATATGTCAATTTTTTTTATTTATTCAATAAATTTGAAAAGGACAAAATATTTGCACTAGTTTTTTGCTTACAGATTTGCTGATCATTTTCACTGTTCCTCTCTCTTCAACTGTATACATACATATAATAATATACCTGCCTATTGAAATACAATTTATAGCTATTCGTCCGTTAGCATGCTTTTGATGAATGCTGTAGTTAAATCAACACCCAATTTCAAATGTTAAGGATAAAGTTCAAGTAAAACATTTTTTTGCTTAAAGCCAATTTTTGTTTACAACCGTTGCGTGCTGAATTGATTTTCAGTCCGATCTGCGCAGTTTAGATCTAAGCAGAGGTTTCAAAGGCCACATCAATGCGTAACTGGAGGAATAACTGTGAAGAACAATTCATTGTTCAATTCAATTCTAGAGCAAGTACATATTCAAAATATGTTTGTTTTTTATGGATATTTTTTGTCACTGTGTGAGACATAGAGCTATTCATACATATGTGGGTATATGTAGAAAGATTTAATTCAACAAGCGAAAAACAGAGTACAGATTCAAAAGAAAAAAGAATATCTACTTCAATATATATATTGTTCCAGAGTATTTATTTATATTCTACGCAAAGTAGCATAATATTAAGACTCTTAGGAATTGTCAGCGTACAGTTTTTGTTTGAATATTACGAGTAAATTCACCTGTGCATACGTTTATATGGTTTAGCTGATGACATGGCTAGCTGATAATGCAAGTACGCCTCTTACAGATAAATTCATGGTGGATTTAGATGCAAATGGGAAGGTATAATTTTAATATAAGGACGCATTTTCTGTATTACATACTAATAATTACATAGACGTTACCAACAAAGTAGTCATTCCAAAAATTATTCATACATGTATGCATATATATATATATATGCATATATTTACATGTATAAATAAATGCTCCTTCATTTAAACATGGCATGAACTATCAGTGGCGATTTTTACTTGTCCTATTTTATAACTATATTTTGAATATTAGAAATATACCTTATTTTCTTATATTCAATTGCTAGTTAATATGTCTATGTATTGGCCTTATCTTTGCTATTAATTTTTCTATGCTATTCTGTTTGTTCAAATTATGTATGCATTATGTATGTATTGATAAAGATATTTCTTCAGTATTTTCAAGGAATATGGATTATTTTTGGTATCTATACTAAGAATTTTATTGTTACTATGATTTAAGTATTCAGTATACTACAAAGTGGATTTTTTTCCATTGGCTATATTTTTGTTATTTTTAAAATTTTTGCTTTTTCATGACTTAATGGATTTTTTCAGTGAAAATGGGTACATGTATTAGGAATTTATAAATTTATTTACTGGTTCAATTATTAATTTTTCCCTTATTTTCTTTTCATTTAGTTTTAAAAAAATAATTGTTATAATTTGAATGCTGCCGCTGTAAGTATCAAAATTCTTGTATATCTTCAGAGTACTTGTTTACTACAGATGTCACAGTCAGACCAGCTGTACGATCAACATTAAGTCCATATCAAAAAGCTTTTTTATGCTGGAAATACTTCTCAATGACTTCATAGTGATTTGGGCAGTTCATATAGGATTTTTTATTTGACTAGTTTGCAGCTAGGATATTATCCTATTTTTAATTTGTACTTGCTATTCATCAGGTGTCTAAGGGGGTTGATTTATTATACTGTGGAGGTAGCGTGCGCGTTCAGCTCAGATTTCCTTTGGACGGTACAAATACTTGTATTGCGTTAAATACTGCTATGGTATTGGACAGCATTTTGGTATGTAAAATATTATGTTTTGGTACTATATCATATCAATATGTTGCGTTAAATTAATGTGTTAGATTAAAGCAATTTATTAATATGTTTTGCTACAATAACATATTAATATACTGTGTTAAAGTAACATAATAATAACATGTTACTATGTTATGGCACTATGTTGCAGTAACATAAGTGTTATCTTCAAACATGGTAAAAGATTCCTCCTATGAAAATGACTCTTTTTACTTTGTCAATACACACCTTGTCGTTTTTGTTGCAAATATTTGATATTTTAGATTATAGTCACTATTCATTTCTCAGCTGAGTTTTTTTCAACAATTTATTTATTTTTAGGGGAAAGTGAACAAAATGTGCAGCTATTTGTGTCCAGTCCTCGGTCTTGTTTTGATATGCGAACGGATACTGGCCGGCACTATGAATAATGTAGATGGAGTATTAGGATGTCCCATTCTACTCGCAGATAACTCCACTGTAAGATTTTTACAAATTATATCACGTATTACCACCTTAGGCATTTTTTTCCTCTAAACTTGTCATGTTTGACTCAGTTTTTTTTTCTTTTCCCCCCTCCAATTGGACAACTTCTTTTGTTTAAAAAATTTGGACCTTTTTTAAATAGCTATCATTTTTAACATTATATATATATAAACTACTTGACCAATGGCTAATGTTGTACTTTGCATGCTATTTATCAATCAGATAGAATGCATAAATTCGGTGTTGCAAGAAATTTTTTCTGAAGTTTACTATAATACGGAAAAATTGGCATCAAAGTAACTTTTTGGCATACCAACTGAATTTTGAATCAAATTTTAGTACATAACTTTAACACCAAGATCTATTTTCTAGCTACATAGCTAGCAATTAATGCAAGTGATTGGCCAATAATAGTTTCATTGTTGTTGAGGTACTTTTCTATTGTCTAGATTATTCCCAATTTTTTGTTCACACATTTATTTGAATCACTCATGCTAAATTTTCATAATAACTATAATGATATTTACTATGTTTCAGCAACTTGAATGCTTTATGCTACTAACTTTAAAGTTGCACTCGTTTTAAGTATGAACTTTCCTATCATGGCTTTTTTAAATCTTTGTCTTTTTCATTATGCATGTCATCATAGAATTATTGATACATATGCATACATATGTACACATGCATGCAGCAAACTTCGAATATAATTTTTCAATTTTATCAAAATATCATTTAACAAATAAACAAAAAAGTCATATTGTGCCAAGTGTAGCTACAGACTTTCGGATAAATGAATTCAGGGATAATTGATTATTTCAGTTATTCCGAAGAATTCGTTATATCTAGAGTTTACTGTCTTTACGTTTATGTTTTCTTGCTTTTTTAGGTTACTCAGATATCGTCTTTGAATCAATCAGCGCAAGAAGTGGTTTTCAATAATTTTTTCTATGCCGGAGAATGGTGCCGTGAACTGGTAAAGCTACTGATTACCGAATTGTTATTTTTTTAGCACTTGAAAGTGATATACCACACCTCGAATTCATATATTAAATTTTTTGCAATTTATGTTTTGGATGAAGGGAATGTGTCTTTTCGTTTATTTATGCATTCAAATGTTTTTTGTAGGCAAATAACTTCATCCTGGAAGATAAGGAGGAATACCAGTTAAAGGTATATAAGTAATAAATTATTATTGGTATATATATATATATATATATCAATGCATCAGTCTCCTCGTGGCTTCTACCTCGCTGCGCTGAAGTTGTCACATTGATGCTGTACTTAGTTCTTTGCATTTGGTACTATATGCTTATCACTGTTTAAACTTTACAAGAAAGGTGCATTACAAGTATGAGTGTTAATGCCATTTCATGTTGCCACATCATCCGTTACCCCGCAATTTGTAGGTTTTACTTTTTTGCCGAGTTAAGTCTAAATTTATGGTGTAAATACACGAGTGCAGAAGTACATTACATAATGGTACATTTCTAATAGGGGAATCGCAACGATTGAAAAGCGCGTTAAGAAGAAAGAGAGAGGAAGAGAGTACTTTTAATTATGAAAAAAACACAACTTTAACTTAAGATCGCTTTGGAACAATATTCTAAGAATAATTTCAATGGCTGCACTTTAATTAATCCTTCTCTACAATGTATGTATAGTCAACTAGTAAGTATCAATGTGTAAACATAATATGAATGGCTAGCATTATCTCTGACTGTTATAGTTCCAAATCAAAAGTAAAAAGTTCAAATGAATGTCGAGATATTGCCATATCAAAATATTGCATCCATCATTTTATGCTGAGATATGACTTATTTTTTAATTGTGATACTTTTTGTCTAAAAATAATTTCTCCAGAAAAAATTTCAAATATTTCAAAATTATTCGAGCATACAGATGCCACTTTGTACAGGGAAATAAAGTAAGAAAAAGTAAATAAGTATGTTGATGATTTAAGACCTTCAGCTATCCGTATTTAGCTATAGTTACTTAAACTTGGAGCTATAAGTATCGGTGCATAGATATTTATAAATTAACTTTGCACTATTGCTTAATTGAATTTTTAAAATATTATGAATCTTTTTGTTTAATTTCTCAATTGAACAAAACATTTGAATAGTCGATTTTGGAAAATATGCTTATCTTGGTGAAATTGTTAAGCAAATGCAATAAAAAAAACTCGTTTTTATCTTTAAATGATTAGCAAGCTTATACTTCAAAGTATTTTATGTATTAAACCTCAGTGATGGAAAGAATACAGACCAGATAAACATAGTATTTTGGTATTTTACAACATTCTACTGAAACTTTTATTATTCTAACCATAATTTATACTTCAATTACAAGCACAAGATATGATAGTCAACGAGTCAGTTTTATTTTAAGTTAATATGCAGTTGTATGATGAATGGTTCATGTCATCTTTATTGTTTATAGATAATTATTGATTTTTTATTTTAGGTGATGCATCGACTCACAAATTTAGTGGAAATTGAAAATGATCTGATATACATGCTGAAACGTGTTCCGGTAAGAAATATCATATTTTTAGATGGATGACTTCATGATTATTCGATTTTTTTAATAACCATTATGAGTCATTCTAACTGAACTGTTGGCATGAACTGTTAAAACTGAACTGTTCCCAAAGCCACCAATTGAAGTTCAAATGAAAAAAAACTCGCTGTATAGTATCCATACATTTATTGATTATTGCATAAAATTCTATTCTTATATGCCTTATCTCGTTTATTTAGGATTTAATAAATCTTTTCTTAGAACTGCAAAAGTATTGAATGTCTTAGAATGAAAATTTTCTCTGATATATTTATGAGGTTTAAAGTATACAAAGAGATTGTATGCTACAGATTTGGTAACTTTCTGTAGAATTGTTCGAACTGGAGGTGTAGTACAATTTAATTTTAAATAACATAATGCAGTAACATGCATCTGTTGTATCAGTGAAAAGCAATGAAAAATTTATAGTATTTCGGTACATATAAATAGTAGCATTTACGTATTGTTCTATGAATTTCATATTATTGTTATTATGTTAGGAAATCCGTTATTAGAATGAAATGTTAAATATATAAATCCGTGTTATGATAAAAATGTTATGAACATGAAGGGTCGAAAAAAATTAACTAGAAAAATAAAAAAACCTTACAAACCTTTGATTTATTTGAAAAATTACCTTGAAAAAATTAACTCAAATGAAATGATTCTTTTAAGATATTTTCTCTCCAAAATGGGCATATCAATCATGTTTTCATAATATTAAACACGAAAATATTTTAAAAATTTTCAGTATGTAATATTTCAATAAATAGTGATTATTTTTGTTTTGATACTATTTGAGAGATTCTCGATATGTACTCTATAAATATGAGTGTAAAGAAAACTATTTTTTGTCTTTACATCGCATGAATCAGGATGGAAAACTGGGTGGCCGAAGCATTATTGAAGTACCAAGAGTAGCTGATAAGACGGTAAAAAGTTTGAAAGGAAAAGGCAAAGGCAAAGCAAAGGTGTGTGCATACATACATATATGCATATATCAGTAAAGCCTCCTAATTTGGACAACTCGTACCTCTGGACACCTTAGCAGGTGTTTTCATTGCTTGCAATTCTACATTATTTGCACACAATTTTCAGTCAATTTCAGACATAGCTAGCAAGTAAAACATGCATTTTTTTTCCTTTTTTTTAGCTCGTTGAGGGCAATGCAAGCGGTTATTCTAGTTTAATTTCGAAGATGAACGATGAGGATATAAGAAAGAAAATTCGGCACTCAATGAGAAATCTGCACTATAGAGTCGTACTCGTATTAGGTAACGTATATTTATTGAGTTGGCAACATCTAAGAGCCATAACTAGATAAAGTCTTAAGAAACTTGATTCAGAAATATCAAAATAAAAGAAGTAGTAAATTCGTCGACAAGAATCTGCCTACCAGTTTTCACCCTACCCATCAGGTCATTACCTGTTTGGCAGGAGGAGATTTTCAGTGAATTTTACAAGATTTTTGGGAATCAATTTGAATTTTGGCCTTTTCTAAAATGGGTTTTGTTTGAATGATTTTCTTCAGTAAAAAGGGGAAATTGTTGGGAGAAGATTTGGAGGTTTTAAGGGTATGCTTACTATCTGTTTTTTATGAGACTTTATTGTATATTTTGCTGTCCCTAAAAATCATATAGCAAGTTACATACTAATGCCATCTTTCAGAACGAGAACTATCAAATCATATTCTACTAAATAAATTGGAACAAAGCCATTCGTAATTTGAATTTGTGATTGGGCGCTCGCAGAATAAACTTTGTGAGATTAATGGATTTTAATCAAAATTAGATGCATCCATTTATCCAGTCCATCTCTACATATCGGTCTCAAGAGGGCTTCATTTGCTCACTAGTCCAGTAGTTTCGAATAAAAATCCCAGTCATTTAATTTAATGTAGGATAAATCAAACATATATACACGGTTGGTATTCCATAAACTGATACCATCAGTTACGCCGAAACTATCAGTTAATCGAATATATCCGATTAGAAATAACAATATGCACCAGTAAAAGGAGATCGGTGAAGTGTAAAGTTATCAAATAGTATAATATATTATTTAGTAGACCATCGATTTATAGAATATCGAATTTTAAGGAACGTAAAATTATGTTTACAGGAGTACTTGAGAAACTGGGTGAGCGTAAAGATGAAATATGCGGTACCCAAGAATTGCTTATTTCATCACTAGAATTTGATATGCCAGTAGCAAAACTCATTCTAGAGGTATTTATATATTAAATTTTATATTGTTTATTTGAACCAAGGCTTTTTATAGTGTATTAAATAATATTTCATACCCTGTTTTAGCGAAATACAGTAACAGTAATGTCAATGTAATTGGATGGCCGCTACTAGAATATTACTGTTACCTGACACGTTACTGGGCAGACATTAGTTTGGTGTTACTTTTACTGGATATGTTACTGGACAATACCTCTGAAATATTAATGAGTGAAAATTTAGTAACATTGCAGGAACTATGGTACATATTCCTGGCAGGATAAGTTACTTTCAGTGATGATGTAACAAAGTTATTATTTACCTTTTAATTTTTCATACTTTTTTTTAAAGATTTACCGATAATAAAATGATTCATGAGCTAAAAAGTCAGCAAAGCATGCATTTGTCCTATCAAATCCTCTGTAGTTAATTAGGTATTAATTGTTCTTTTTTACATTATTTTTAAACTTTGGTCTACACTTTTACCCATATTATAGCATTATGCTGTAAACTATAAATATAACGAATTGGTTGGACCCATCAAATTTTTTCGATCAAGCTGAAAATCTGAACATACTGTATATGTGCAGGAATTGGTGGAAAATATGCATGTCTTGCTGAGCCCCCCTAAAAAAACACCAGTTTTTGTCAATGTTGCACCTATTTCGGGAATGCCAGAGAGGTAAAAGCGTTTTCTTAATTTTGAAATTTGCTCTTGAAGTTTTTTTCTTTTTCAGGAAACAAGTCAAAATTTTTTGGTGCATTAAATTTTCTTACGTGTACATGTTATTCTACATCAATGAATATTTGACCTTTGACTTCATACAGTATGTTCAGGGGTAAGTTAGATTCCACGCATTACAAAAAGATTGCATACAACAAAGCTTAACACAAAAGTGCTATAAACTTAAGAACCTAGGCTTGACTTCAGAATTACTCAATAATGTATAGTACCGGGAGGAAAACGTGAGAAATACAGAAAGAGAACGTGGACGTATTATTTTCAGCGTGATGTGAACTATGATATCAAAAGGGGGGGGGGGGTCATCAGTACTTAATGATTCATCGTTCCATTTGATTCATGCAGGACAGATCAAATTATGTAGTTCTTCAATACGGATCATATGTATAAAATTATGCACTGTTCAGACATTGAATGTAGAAAATTGTATATTCCTCCAGTATACTTACAGCATAAAGTTGCTCTTTATTTCAATATTGATGCAGGCCATCATTAAAAGCATTGATTTCATTGGCCAAACATGTGGTGCAACGATCCATTTGATTTGTCAACCAAAACTAAGCAGCAAGCGACAAATTTGCAAATATTAGTCGTTTTTAAAAAGTCATTGTCTTATTATTTATAAGCCATTAAATTCTGTTATGACAAATTTTCTTTTAACGAATTTCGCTTGGAGCGAATAAATAAAAATGTCATACTCTGCTAAATCAGCTTCAGATTTTGGATATAAAAAATTGATTTTGTAGTTTTGGAAGATTTTTACATCAGAAATTTACTTTGTATACGTATATATATTTTGTTACATTATTGTTTCATTTTTAAATCAAATCTGATTGGACCATAAAACTGCTCCGAAACATATGCTTGAGCAGCAGGAAGAGCTCAATCTGCGTTAACTAGTTAAAAATGACATTGGCTATCTCAAACTGTTTAAAATCAATTTCATAAGCTTATGTTATTGTAATTTATGCTGAGAAGGCATTCCTATTGGTAGAAGGGACCATAGTGATTTATCTAAATTCCAGAGTTAAATTTTTTAAATTTCAATTGAATATGCAGGATATTCTGTAAGGAAATATCTGGAATGGAGCTCTGCAAATTGTATTTTGAAGGAGGTGTTTTTAGTTCATTACATACATACCTACAGGTAATACACATATAGTAGAAAGCTTATTCAAAACATTACGCCACCGATAAGAAATAATTATCATTCAGAGGTACACATACATCCAGACTAGTCTAGTGTACTTTGTATGTCCATACATTTATGTTAATCTAGTATCATACCTAGTTTAATAAACGTGAATGCTTCCAGACTAGTCTATTATAGTATTTAGTTTGCTAGGTATATATGCATCTGTACTAGTATAAAATACTAGATATGTATATATATATATATATATCAACATTAGTTCATAACCAGTTAGTTCTAAAATTCAGAATAGAAGATATCTGAAGAAAAAGCATATTTTTTAGTATGTACGCATTGATTTTCGAGTTTTTTATTTGATTCTGTTTTATCACTTTTAATTTTAGGCGATTGCAAGAGGATTAGGGATAGATTGCGGTAGTTTGAAAAGAAGGGAGCATAAGAGGAAAATTAGTGATAATGTGGTAATATGATACATACAGTCAGATACACACATAAGGGTATACGTGGTTGAGTTGTTTATTTACATACGTATATATATAAATAAATATTTACCTAAATTATCTATAGCATTTCCTACCGGTTAATTTATCTCTATCTTAAATTTAAAATCTTTTCGAAATTATTTATTTGTTTGTTGCATTTAAAATTCAAGAAGAAAATATCCGTGCATACTTATCAAATTTAGATTTTGTGAGTTTTAATGTACATTCTATAAGATGTCAAAATTTTTTTAACAAAAATTGAAATTTGGAATCAATCAATAAATATTTATTCCTGCATAGTCCCTTGATTTAGAGCTTCTATTTTGTACTCTTATCAAGGGAATTAATTTGATTTATCTTTTGAGTAAAAAAAGGCAAGGAAATATATTGGATTGGCATTTTGTTCCTATCCAAAAAATTACTCTATTGTAAATATTTCCTGAAAACTAGCCAATCCAATCGATTTGCATGGAGAATCATATGCTGATTGGTTCATAAATTTTTGAAAATCTTCGTATTATTCAAATTATGATAAAGATAATCGTAATTTATTTCCAAGATATCATTATTTGTGCCACTAAAAATGAGCCAATCAAATTGAGATCTATATTCTGGTTGGTTCAGAATTGTAAGTACCATGATATTATGTCAGTTTTACTATAAGAATATTAGTATTTGATTTCCAATATATATATATTTCTTTTAGGATGATATAGATGTGCTAGTTTCAAGTCTCAACCTTATTTTAAAGATTATAAGCCTTCTCTGCTCGTTTAATGAGGTAAATTACAGTAATCAATTACATTTTAATCGGTTATTATTTAAAATAATGTATACATGTGAATTTTTTTCCTGGTATTTATGTGCATATATGCATACAAATTTTTTCTTTATAGACTGTAATTACATGTTCAAGTATGTAAATAGTCTTTACTTATGCAAGCATGTATGCTATATACTATACCATTGGAGATTTGATAATATTGGCGGTATACTGGTCTACACGTGAAATATAATTAAAATCTTCCCATTTTTCATTCATTCGTAAGTGACTAAATTTATTTTAATGATTAGCAAATACAACTGATAAGGCTAAAAAAGTGAATGGAATAATTTTGATCTTATAATTCCAACTGGAACTTGTTGAATTTGAAATTAGATTCATGGTGGCAGGTAGTGCTGGTGGCAGAGTAGGATTCAACCGTATTGATCGATGCTTTTGTCATTACAATTCAACAGAATCTACTCTCTAAGTTACTTGAGTCCTTTTGCTCTATACTAATAAATTGATTTTTTTCCGAAATGAATAATGCTACTATCATCATCAGGCTCAAAAATATTGGTATACAAATTTTCTTTCAATTCGAACAGAGGACTTAATGCTGTTGTACTAGTTATAGCTAGCTATCTTAATATCATATTGGATTGATACGAGGCTAATCACTATTGCATCCACAACATTAAGTGTTAACAACATCATTTTGGTAGTTTGAAATCTAACACGCGCATGCAAATAATAGTTAATTACAGTATCCACCAACTAATACTATTTCTATTGAAATTTTTAATTTGAGTGATTTGAAATTTCCAGTGAAAAAATTGTGCATACATTTTCAGATATTACAAGTGCACTATGCATGCTAAATTGCTCTAATGATCCATACAGCCAAACCAGAAAAATTCAAGCCACCTATGACCCAAACTTTGATACGTTTGGCATCTATAATAATTTTCTCATTCTCATCTCTAAACGATATGCAGCATAAAATTTCATTTCCACTGTGCATGTACACACGTAGTAAGTAAGGCTTAATTCAAATATACATATATATACCTTTATTCATATTTTCTTAATGTATACAGCTGATTATTACACGCGTAATCGAGCTAAACTCTAGCCATCGGCAATTCTGAATTTGGGTCGTATTTTCAGTGTTGTGGGGACCAAAATAGGGCCCTTAACAAAATATCTTATCATATCATACTTTGCGTATGACAGATGTATGGATGTAGAGAATGTTCTTTGTAGGCCAGCTAGAAGTCTTCGTACATATTAAGTTGGATGGGAAAATTTTGATGTGCATACGTAAATAATTTTTTACTTTTTATAGATGGACATATATATATGAAAAGAATGCAGTTATCTCTGTGTAGCATATATAAAAATGATATTGCCTATGTCCATTCCGATTCGTTCATAGTTTGATATAATGCTTATATTAAAGCTGACTAGTACAGTATGCAATCCAGTATACTAGTAATTGTTGAATACATAGTCACGGGATACTATTTTAGAGCATTTTTAAGTTTAAGTATTATTGTATACCTTGATTTCTATAAACATGACATTTGCTTGTAATATTTCACTTGGGCTCTTGAAATCATAATAATTTCTCTTGAATTTGTATTGTTCCAGATGATTCTAACCGATTATAGTCGCTTAGTTCTTAAAGGGATTATTACGGATATTATTGGTGGCAATTTATCTGAGGAGGTAACATTCAATTTCTTTTATATCAATGTGCGTTGGTATGTTTTCTGTTCACATTTTTTTAATCTGGCATGTATTCATGAGTTTTTTTAGAAATATGTGTTTTATGCTACCTTGTAAATGTACATGTACGTGCATCTCGATTTTCATACGGTAAGGATAGTATATATTCATATTAATATATTATTTTTATTTCTAATAGGAAGATGCTTTTGTAGCATTGTTTGATATCATAGAAGAATTTGTGGTCGATAATTGTATAACTGATCTGTCTCTAGCAGTTTCGATGGTTAAGGTAATACTCGAATATAACACCAGGGTTGTAGGTACCTAATGGATTGATTTTTTGTAAAAAGGCCATTTTTTGCATTTTTTTGTGAAAGGTCAATATTCCGCCCAATAGTTTTTAACGCATGATTCCGCCAAAGATTTATCTTTTACCCCTTTACGTGTACATTTATAATGTATATATTTATATGTGATTTATAAACTGAATTTGTTGTAAATGGATAATATCTCTATTGTTTATTAAATGGAATGAAAATATTCATTGTATATGATGTGTAGCGTGCATTTTCAAAATCATTCACATTATGGCATATACATTTTTGCCTGCTACTTACATATATATATATATATTTTATGTGTATTTGACTATACAGCTAAATATTATAGTTTTCATATTTTCGCTATGTAACTATATGTATATTTAAATATTTTAAAAAAATATAGAAATTCATACATATTTTTGACCAAACTATCGTATATTATATTTTCATATAGGTGCTGGAGTCTATTTCAATGGCTAGAGTTAAAGTATTGGTGAGCTGTTTGTAATTATTGATATACAAATTTTATTCAAATTTTATGTTCACTAATGAAGCTGCACACTTGAAAAATTTTGGAAGTTTTATTTGATGTCATATATGTATATATAATTAAGAAAACCAATGATTATTGTACATATAAGTAAAAGAGGCAAAATTTTTGAAACTCTATAATTTTTTATTAGTTTTACTGCTAGCAAAATATTTTTATCTGCCAAAAGTAGGATTTGAACCCCTGCTCTTATGAAATGTAACCTAAAAGGTTGTCGAGTAATTGTTCATTAACTATTGTGAACCTATCCTCCCACTAAAAATGGTTTTACCTCTGATATTTATATAATATGAGCTTTAACAGAATATCTTTACAGAGGCTCCAGTTTCGTGTTTATTTTGTAAAAGATTACTTTTTCTTGACAGTGCCATCAGGGCCCTGCTATTGATCGGGGCTGCAGGCATCACCAATAGGAATGATTGAAACTAAATAAAAGAATAGTTTTTATTAATAGCAATAGAATAAATTCAAGTCTTTTTATTGAGCTCTGAGCCAATGAAATTGGTGGCACCAGTTATCAGAAAGGCTACTGGTGGAAAATAAGTTTAAAGTATTGGGCTGGTACGAGTATATAGTCAAGTTACTATTGCAGGCCTTTTTTGTGGCAAATGCCAGCTAATCTTATGTTTCTTTATAGTATGCAGAAGCTGGGGATGGTTCTGTTGAAAAGGGTGTGGAATGTGAATTATCTGAACGGATCAAGTCTGTATGTAATGGTCTATTAGGTAATTGATGGATACATACATGCTGCTTCATACTGATACATTAGATGTTTACCCTGTCCCTGGAATTATTCCTTATGAAAATCACAAATAGAAAAAAATATATATGCATACAATAAATTTTGTATGTATTTATTTGAAAAGAATAGTTTTGTCTGACCTTTCGTTTGAAACAAAATTCCGGAATCAAGGTAGAAATGCGCTGATTTATAACTACAACTGACACATTCTTATTTTCATATGTACATGCAACAAGCATTAACTAATAGACATATTTATTGGATTAATATCAAGCCACCAATCCGGACATATCTTTATTATATTTAAAAAATTTTTCCTTGAGCTAAACAAATTCGATTCATCAGGACTCTGTAGCAGGGTTGTGAAAAATTTGTTTTCTTATAAATATATTGCAATAAATAATATTTAAGCAAAATGTTTTGCCAGAAAAAGTTTTCAAAGTGTTTTAATTACTTTTTTCTTCTAGAAGAATACCTGAAAAATTTATTACTTGTGCATTTATTGAATTAGTTATTTTATATCTAAAAATGTATTTAAATATTTTTTCCTAGCCTTATTTTATTGAATTCAACTTGGTAAAAGATGCATCCGATTAAGCTTATAATCAACAAATGATATCAGGAATTAAGTCATATGGGTCTTTGGAAGTGAAAGTTTGAAAGTTTTGTCCTTATTCCTAGGTTTATTGATGATATAAGGCTTTTATTTATTTGAAGTTTTGAAACGCCGCATTTCTTCAATAGTGGTTTCTCACCATACATGATTGGTTAGGAATCAATTTCAGTTCCCTCGAACCTTTCCTTTGAGTACGTACATGAACATATTTGCGGGGAGCGATTGGTTAGAATCGATTTTAATCCCCTGTATGCCTCCTCTTTACAAGTACATATATATATGTATTCTTTTTTTACAGCACGTGATTGGTCAGGAACCGATTCTAAATTCCGTTACACATCTTCAACATTGGGTTACCTTGTTAGGACATTATTGAAAAGTACCATGGATCCTTTGATCATAATTGAGGTATTTTTTCATCGGATACTTGCAATCTGTCGTTACAAGCAAAAGTGATTTACTACGAACTGTAGATTGATCTGTAAGACGACTAGAAAGAATTTATTTGTATTTTGAATTTGATATTGTGAACCAAATCTTCTCACAGCTGCTCTTGCTATTTTGTTATAAAGTATGACAAGGCACTTTTTATTCCTTTCCATTTATTTATCAATTATATATATATACATATTTTAATATTTCACCTCTTTTAATTTTTGTCTTTTGTATATTAGTCTATGTACTGCATAATTGATGCTGATTTTTGTCGCACTATCTTATGTACATATGTATTTAAAAATAATTAAAATTTTTAATTAATTGACAGTTTTTGTACTATTCAATTTTATTTATTTGTTCTGTGGAATAGTAAATAATTTTTTATAGCTCTACTGAGTCTTTTCATGTATATATTAGAATTATTTACTTATTTATATGTTAGGTTTTTGCCTTCTATCCAAATTTTGAAAAATTTCTTGTTCTTTCCTAGGCATTGACACTTGAAATTTTGCCGCTTTTATTAGAGGTAAGATAAGAAAAATATTTTATATTATTTGAATAGTACAGAAAAAGTTGAAAGATGGATTGGAAGAATAGTACTCAATTAGATGAAAAAATATCCCTTGTGCTCTTTCACATTCCTTTTTTTAGTACAAGAATAATAGACAGTATTAGTTTGAAAAAATGATATTCTAGAATATTTTCCGTAATTGTATATTCAATAATGACTAGCATCCTTGATTGTATACTGTTTTAGTTTCAACAAATATGAAGTACACAGTTATTCTTCAATATTCTACTCTAGAAGCTTGTCATGTGACAGCATATACTGGTTAGCACATTGAATTTTATACTTTACTAGTCAGCTTCAATATGAACTAATGAATAGTATAAGTAGGTGTAGCTATACAAGGTTGCCTACTATAATTCATATAATCTGATTTAAAAAGCACGCTTTCTATTCGATCAAAATTTTAATTTTTTGAGCATTTTTTCTAGATCTATAGCAAAGTATGGCTGGTAATGCTATATTCGAATAATGGATTTTTGAAATTTATTTTGATATCCTGATTTCATTAAAATCTAAAGTTATAAAATGACTTTTGCCACATGTAACTCAATGAAGTTTCTACTTTGAAGCAGTCTGAAAAATTGAATTTTTTCATGTCGATCTATACATTCGAATTTAAGCCTGTATTTTATTTTTTTATGTTTCTTGGAAACTGTTCTGAAATTTGAGGTTTCAACGAAAATAAGCTCATTAAAAGCCGAAAATTCACTAAGATATATTTCCATGGGTTCTAATTGTATTTCACTAGTTACATTTTTCTTGTTTTTTAATTCATTTTTAATGGCATATTATGCACATTAACTTTGTTCGAATACAATGCCCTTACTGTTGTATGCAATTTTTTATTACTCTCAAAGTGCTTTATATTAGGTATTATTACTCATTTTGAATATTTTTGCTTAATCACATTTTAAAAGTTTGTTATTTTGTTGAATGCATTTAACTTTGGACGTAGCGAACCTTACTGGATTGCGGAATTAATTCCTTATATCCGAAACCGAAATGCGTTGTATCCAAAAATATGAACTTGACTCAAAGAAATTTTTTTGTTGATTCGTTTTAAGCAAAAAATTGATAAAACTGAATTTATTGTACCCAGAGTTTGCGTAGAATTCTGTAGGGTGCTGCTCAAATAAAATCCCAATTAGCTGTACTATTCATTTATAACCGCCTGGTTTTTTATTCGGGAGAAGATGGGTATTGCTGTATTCAAGGGATGACTTCAGTCAGAACTAATCTCTTATGTTTAAGAAAATCTTGCTAGAATAAGTAATAGTGCTGCAAAAATTTTTAACTGTGTAAAAAGTCAAATAAAGATTTTCTTTTATTTACATTCTAAATAATAATTTTGATTTCAGACTGATGGTGGCTTAGGACCCGTGGAACAGTATCCACCTCTTCGGGCTTCAAGGTAAGAGAGTTTAAATTAATTTACTTTTTGGTACAAAAAAGGAAAAAAAATACTTCTTAACCTGTTCATAGAAATTAAATGAATAGTCATATTTAGAATATAGATGTGAAAGGTTGCTTTTTGCGATGTACAAATGAGCAATTACTTTCTAAGAATCCTATTAATATTTGAATGGTGTGTAGCGTTATGCATATCGATTGTTTAACTTGCGTTGTAAACGGAGAGTAAAATAATTTATTATCTGTAGTTTTGCGCTATGGTCCACTCCTATTATGTCTTGTTTGACGACTGCCTGGACTGAAACTGATTTTAAAAACAGGTACATATCATATATGCATAAATATCAATGCTTTACACACCAGATAAGAAATTATGGATCCATCACTTTTAGCAATATTTTTTATTAGCTGTTATCACAAAAAATCGAATTGATTGCTTCTGAATGGACAACTTTTATTGGCTAAAACCAAGTCTATCGTACAAGTCAATTTACTATGTACGTTTGTATTTCATCGGCTAAAATTTTTCTAGAACTTTACCTTCGGAAGCATTGGTTTTGAGAGCCAGTAAAATGACAGTATTATTTGGCACATTGATCGGATATACTAAAGGAAATCCTGCTCTAGAGAGAAAAGCGGTATTACTTGGAGCTGTTAAGGCAAGTTCTAATTTTATTTCTTTTTTGCACGTATCTGTGTCAACCAATTTATAAGGGTTTGAGTATTATTATGCAATTTAATACTATTAGTCAATCATAGCTTTTATTATCATATATGTATGCATTTTATGTAATGGATAGTTTTACCCTTTTGATTAGATTTGATCTCTGAAATATAATAAATCTGTGGAATTTCCTTGAATACAAAGTTTAGATAGGCTGAATCATGCTCATCAAATAAAAAGTATCGTATAAAGACATTTTGGGTTCACTCAAAATAAACTGAACTAAATCATGTATTATGCTGATTTCAGCTGTACAAAGTCATTTCAAATCATTCGAACTTGCGTTCGGCCTGAGCTGAATTGTGCAAGTTGAACTAAAATTAAACTTTACAAGTCGAACCGAATCGAACTGTGCAAAGTTAACTTAGATCTATTTAAACTTGTTTTCTTGCTAAATTGACCTGTACAAGGTTATTTTAGGTTCATCCGGATTGCGTTCCATGCCATTACCTTACAGTAGACTTTATTCCCATATTACCAAATTTACTTAATATTTAATCAGTGATGCATTTTCTTCAAGTAGGAGGGACATCGTTTCATTGCAGCTTTCATCCGAACTGTCCCATTTTTCGAATCGTGCTTTAGGATTCACCAATCAGATATTCTAAAACTCTTTAAAACAGTTCAACAGATCACTAGACAGGTTATTATTTTTTTCACATTTGAAAATTTTCCTTATTTCTGTTAATTGCAGCCTAATGCAAATGATTTTTCACGAGATTAATAAGAGAACATTCAGCAAACTTTGGATATAATAAACTTATTTAAATCACTTACTTAATCCATTATGTCCGAAGTTTAAATATGCATATATTGCAAAGTGTGCATTTTCGTTTATTCATTACAAGTGAAAAATTTTAAAGTGAATTCGTCACATCTGAAGTTATTGTTGTTATATCTCTGTTATGGTAATTTTTTAGTGAATGTGCAGAATATTCCACTGAAAATGGAAGGATTGTAATAAATTTTCGATTGAAATAACACAAAGACCAGGGTCCTCAGTTGCATTCGAAAATTACTAATACTGAACTTTTGACATAAATATGTTCATGTTTTTATAACTATTTAGTGCAAGTTGCCAAACCTAACCTATTTGGGGCCCTATTCGGGTGCTCTCGATTACCCCAATGTTACGAAATTGACTAAAGTAGCATTTAGAACAATAAATTCGTCCTGGAAAATGCATTTGTCTTCATCATGAGTTCACTCTGTGGAACATCATTAGTAATTTAACATTTTCATTGTTGAAAATTAGTCTAGTTGCTTCATCGATTTCGATATGAATAGATCACTAAGAAAAGAATTGTTTTGAAAACAGTTAATATCAATGAAATAGGATTGGAAAGGGCAAACATATATCTTGATGACTTTTCGGAGCATAATGAGTATGCTTCTGTAGAAAAGTTAAGATTTCAGAATAATTTCTGAAAGGTTAAAATATTTTATTCTACATTTTTACATCATATAACAACCCATCTGTATTTACGGGTATCAAAAATTGAATACTTAGGAATCATTTTTGAGATTCTTGGCCAATGATATCATGTGAAAATTATATATACAGCAAAGCAAATATAATCAACACAATTTTTTCAGGCTTTATTCGGCTATATATCATTGCTTCTAAACTGGTTTTAATCGATTTTGTTCAAGTTTAACCTTTGCATTCAATTTTAAGTTAAAATATTAGCTTTTCTTATGCTGATGTGGTTTTAATAATAATTTCAGCAGTAACTTTTTGTATATGAAATTAAAAGCTAAAATTGGTTAGTTTCTATGTAAATAACACTGAAATGGAATTATACAATGAGTATTTTTCGTTATTGGTTATAATGTTTTTAAATAAGCAAACAAACAATAATTTGAATTTCAATTTTTATCTTTCAAATGTAAATTCTATAGTTTCAAAAATATGTTTTTTTATAATAACAGATTGAAAAGCGAATTAGCGAAATTTAGATATTTTTTAGAATATTTTTAGACGAAATTATGTTGAACTTTGTTTTCATAGCTCCAAAGTTTATGTCTATATGCTAAGCGAAATCGTGACAGTTTAATGATGAGAGAAGCGCCAACTGTCAGAAAGGTATCTTTATTTGATTCAAATATCACACGTTGTCTCTTGTTTTTCTTAGATACATATAAATTTATAAAGAAGATATTGTTTATTCAAATATTAACGATTATATAATTGTTTTTAGAATTATTTTTATCCAATAAGAAGCAGTAAAATTGATCTTAAAAAGTATTCATAATTTTTTTGTATATATCGGATTGCCAATAAATGTGTTTGCATAATCGATTTCAATTAGATTAAGATACATTTGATAATTTTGATTCTGATACGATACTGCAACGATTGATTTACAAAAAGACAAAAATTGCTACAAAACTATTTCTATTTGCACTCAAAAAGCACATTGAAAAGTCACAAGTGCTTGCTTTTTTATCTCTAAATTGGTATGTTTGATTAACTGGTAGTTTTTGATGTATTCGATGGTATCAGTTTATGGAGTATCAACCGTATATTCATTGCTATAATCTACATGTCAAACAGGTATTAGAAACTCTGATTTATCGTATTAAAGCTTTGACAGCAGCGCACGGAATCAGTGGAGCAATAGAAGTAAAGCCACTTAAAGATAGGTACATTCAATTGTCACACATTATCTTGCATTTTGAGATTTAATGGAGAGGTCAACGAGTACTATCTTTGATTTTTAGCGTAATCGATAGCAATCAATATAGTTTCATGCACAGTATACTTCGGATATAACGAATCTGTCGTGACCACCGAATGAATTTGTCATGTTCAAAATTCTTTTTACATAAAAATCTGATGGTGAACTAGGACCCTACATGGCTCTTTCGTTTATTCGTTATAGTGAAAATTCATTAGAAGCGAATTCATTACACCCAAAGTTTACTATACACAAATGCATTGGCAATCGATATTAGTCGTATACAACCATGTATGCAATTCAATTATCTGTACGTTCACATGAAATAAATAAAAATAGCAAGTTAGCATTTAATTCGTTAGACTTTTTGTAGCTTCTCCATAACTGCATACATGTTGTGCAGTGACAATTGCATTCAGCATATGTATGCATATTTGATGTATTCTAGGAATATTGACGGAACGGAACTTGAAGTTGCAGAATATGAAGAGGATGAACTTGAAGTTGAAGATAAACTCCAACTTCTAGTTGAAGATGAGAATGTTTCTAATATTGAAGAAAGCTCTCAAGAAGATTCGGTGAGTTAATTCTTGATGCATACGCATATGCATTTTAAATGAAGAAATTCCTAATTTAAGTAATGTTGATTTTAAAAATTTCCATTGAAATCTATATACATTTATGAAGTAATATTATAGATTGAATTACATAATTGTACCTCAGCTTGATTCTTTTAAAGGAACTTATTCTTTAAATGCATATTCAAATATTTGCTAGATTACTAGATTGTTAGTTGGTTCATTCTTTTGAATTCTTTTTTCTATTTTTTGAATTAAATATTTTAATTTTTTGCGTTTGCATCCGAACATATTTGCTACATCATCTTGAAACATAAAATGATGTTTTTCCAATGAATAAAATATATATAAATATATGCATATATATATTCATATGATTTTTTAGTACATTTACATGCATGATTAATCTGAATCAAGGCGGTAGGGTATCATATTAATCCTCATTCATACGGTATATTACGAATGAGTGCAATTTGAACTTCATTATACAAATGATGAGACTTCAGAATTACATATTGATCATTGAAAGGCTACAAGTTCTACTACTGACTGTGCATTAACTGACTCCTCATATTCAAATTATCATCACAGTAGACTTTGTATGTAACAAATTCATTTTTAATAAATTTTCATTTTTAATGAATAAATGAAAGGGCTCATCGTGCCATATTTTGCATCGGATTTTAGGATATGCCTTAATAAATCAGTGGTCCCGACAAATCTGTTTTTTTAAAGTTTGCTATAGCTGCGAAATACATTTCAATATTTGTCATAAGATTCAAACTTTAGAGAAATTAACATAAATATTTTGAAATGTGTTCACAAATGCCCTTGGTGAGGTTGTGCAGGCGCTAATTATTTAGCATATTTGATGCATTAAATTTGTCTCTATCAGAGAAATTATTTCATTTTTAACTATATTTTATTTGTTTAGCTTCCAATGATGCTGTCAAAACAGTATCAATTTCTTTACATTGCAATAAACAAGTGAACATAGTTACATCTTGAAAAGTTAGTTTGTCATTTATGAAGGAATATTTACGGTAATTCTGTCTAACTATATGAGTTTTTGTATGTATTTTTGTATATTTCAAGTGAATTTAGTATACTGATATTTTTAATATTATGTGACTGCTATAATAAATTATAACAATAGTTTTAAAGTTTTTATTTTATTTTAGGAATCTGAAGAATGAGTATGGTTTTCTGTAGGGACAAGTGGCTCTGAAATATCATTACTTTAGTGGAAAATTGAAAATATCTGATGATTTCATTTCATTTTTTGCAAGAAGTTGCATCCTCCCCAAAATAACAAAATGTTCACATTTACTCGAAACGTAAAGGATCTTATGCAGCTGTGACTTTTTTCTTAAATTGTTCTTTTTCATCATTCTAATTTAACAAATATTTTGTCTTTTTCGGGGGTGGGGGTAATTAAGAAGATTTCATAAATTGTTGATTTTTAATCTTATTAATAAAATTTAACTAATTTTTAGTACATTTTTTTAGTATGAATATACAAAATAATTAAAACTATGATTATTTATATCTGCATTCAAGTATTTTATTGTGAAAGATAGTGCTAGCCATTAATTGTGTTGGACGATATTAGTTTATACTGATATTAACTAGTTGACTAAATATTATTGCGTAGTAGTCTTGATTGAAGTACAGCCATAG
Organism: Vaucheria bursata; assembly: GCA_032358265.1. Classification (NCBI taxonomy): domain Eukaryota; class Xanthophyceae; order Vaucheriales; family Vaucheriaceae; genus Vaucheria; species Vaucheria bursata. The sequence continues at coordinate 57,925 of JAULBW010027827.1, forward strand.
AAGTTAATCTTATAATATTGTTCTAAAGTAATCTTAGGTTGAAGTTATATCATGAATCGTTCACTGAAATGTTATTTATTCATTAAATGGAAAACCTAAAAGATTTTAGTTTATTACCAACTTGATATTTTAGTACCAAACAGAATTTTATATTTCTTCCATCAACTAAATTCTCAATGCCAAAGCTTAAAATTCCTGTTGATAGCTTTTTCTTGTTCGGTTACAATACATGTATTTGCTCTCTCTCTCACATGGCATACATCAAATACTTTATCGACAATGATGAAATCAGTAGTTTATGAATCAGTTAAAATCAAATTAAATCGGCATATATATGTATTTATATATCGAAACCTTAATTCAAATCACCAAATTTTTATTTGCTCTAGCCTTCTGCCAAACCTTTACCACTGGAAAAAAATTGACATATTGAAAAGTTCTGTTTAAAATGAGATTTTTCTGCTTTTAGAGGGATAAAGATCAAGCTTACTTAAAGAGAGCTATTCTACCTTGACCTCAGAATTTTGTCCCAATCGAAAAGTCAACTGAGTTTTATGCTTACATTTATTTGAAAATAATAGTTTTTGTGAGCATTTCATAATTCCAACCTTTCGCTTTAGACATGATTTCGTAAACAAGCAGACATCTATATTAAAAAGGATGAAAAATTTGAACCAAATGGAGATGAAACCTTCCCAATGTTTTACCAGTGGAAAAAATATGGCTGAAGACAATATTTAACATCAATATGAACTTCATTTGTTACACGCCTTCCCCTCTCCCTCGTCAATTCCATTCCACCACGAGCATAGCTGAGAGCTATGCCTTGAAATGAAGGCTATAGATCAATCTAGTACATTGTATTTTGCTTAAATTTTATACTTATTCTTTGTCAATCTTGTCCACTTCTCTTGTGTAAGTCTTGGTGCATGTCAGTTACATCAACAGATTTGCAATATCAAATATCATGAACTATGCTGAAAAAATTAAGTCCATAAATTTTTGGTATTATCTTTCATTAAATATTGCTATGTTGAATTGATTTTTGTTGTAAGATAAATGATAATATGCACATTAATTTCATTCAGTAACTGCTTATTCAGTAATTGCTTGTATGCTTGAAAGTTTGCTGTCCATAATGTCCTCAATAATTTCACACGGTATACTAAATATTTTGCTTATTGTCTGAGACATTTTTTTCATTTTAGACAGAAGTCATTCGACAAAGTGAAGTTTTGAACGAAAACATTAAGATTCATAGCAAAGTTAATGTCATAATAAAAATTAAAGTGTCTCGATAACCTTTATATTCAAATTAAGGCTATCACTGTCCATCAATGTCTTCTGAATGATTTTAGAGAGAAAAAATGGCATAAAAACTGATGCAACCTCAGTAGATTTTATTGAGATGCGTTCAGAGACTTTTTAAATGGTTAAACGATGAAATTGCATTAGCTTTAGTAAACATGCATTTTTGTCTTGCAATGAGGGAATCTCAGACAAATTTATTGCTTCTGTATAATTGCTAGAAAAATTTAACAAAACTCAAAAAGAACCCCCCAAAAAGAAAATAACCAGTTGGGAAAAGTGCATCTGGCATTTTTGTAGAGCTAAATTTCTTGCATTTTTTGTCCTGACTTTGAGTTTAAGATCTTTTTCTCAAAAGTGGCTTTAAGGTGTACATGTGAATTTATGAAGTGTTGTATCGGTTAGTTGCAACACGATAGAATTTTGCTTTCCAAGCGCACCTACACAGGTTTATATTGAAGTCTAATCGCCACGGAGAATTACACCGAGTTATAAAAAGTTACTGTTTCATAGCATTAGGCAAGACTTATCTAAGTCATTGCACGTGCACTAGTAAAACTAAAGATTAAATGAATACAGCACTAAGAATTAAACAAATAAACCCAAAATACAAGCCTTACCAGGGGTATCTACAGATGCCCCATCATAATTATGTTAAATGATATTGAATTATATAAAGTAAAAACTGCACTAGAAAAAAACATCCCATCTTTTATCATATTTCACATGAGAGAGACAACCTACAAATCCATATCATTTATGGCAGTGATGTGATTTTCAATATCTTGCTCCGATATTGTGCGAAACCTACCGTTTGCACCAGTAACTACGCCAACCTCTATTTCATTGCCACGAAAATCGGTTACACTTTGGAGACATTGAATTGCACAACGAATTGTACCATCTTCGTCTAACGAACCAAAGGTATCAACCTAAAAATATTTCACTGAAAACTTGAAACAAGCAAATATATAGAGCTGTAAGGCATTCAGACGATGCAGAACTGTAAATTCTAATAAATAATTTATGGCTAAGTTTTTTAATCAAATAAATCAAGAACAGTTCAAATTATAGCAAAATATATCTTGGAGTACAGTTTAATTCATTCATAATTCAATGAATATATAATGTCACCTAAAAATATGCGATACATATTGTTTTAAATCAATTGTTCCTTTGTTGTTTAAATAAGAAAAAAAACGGTTTTGAAGCCCAATAAGTTACACACATTGGTATACTATGAAATTCGATAAATACCAGAGAGCAGGTAAAAAAGAGAAGTACTATCTATAAATAACTATAGGGTTGATGCATTAAGTTATTTCGAATAGAACAAATTTTTTCAGAAACCACCAAATCTATTCACTATGTTCGTTAAATCCGAGAATCTAACACTAGACTTCGATATAATGTCTTTTTCCTTCATTTATTTTAAGTGAAAATTCCTTAAAAGCGAATTCCTTGTATCCAAGGTATCAACATTATTTTGTTATTGCATGCTGAACTAATGGCTAGCATACTACATTATATGCTATAGTAGTCTGCCTCAACCTGAACTGTTAATTGAACGAATTGAATGGTAAGTACCTTTTTTTCAAACCAATTCATTGCTTCCTGTTCTTTGGAGCCTGATGCAGCAGCTTTATAAGGAAAAAAATGTCCCGCTGGATCAACCTATACATTACAATATAAAAAATTAGTGAACGTGCAGAAAGGTTAATATAAAAGATGTAAAAACCAATAAATATATTGAAATTGAGTTCATTTTTTAGGGTCCAACTTGAGAATAATTTTGAAAGGTTTTATCTACTTTATCAAAAATTTTACTGCAAAAAATGTGATATTACACCCATGATTCGAAAATTGTTATAACTGTTGTACTATCATAAAATTCAAAGGTAAAATTAATATGAAACTTTACAATGATGATGCGTCACTGACTGCAAATCACCGGAATACAGAAAAAGAATCCTCGAGATATTCAAATGAAACACCTAGTAAATCATTGATTCGATTATAAAACACGTGCATAAAGAGTTACAAAAAAATCTTCAATAATGAAATATAAAAATTCCTCGAAGCCATCAAATTATTGCTTCTGCCTTGCTGAAAATACCACCAAAATATACCAATAGAAATGCATGAACAATAAAAAGAAAAATTTTATGCCTTAAAAACTTGCGGCCCCTTTTCATCATCGACAGCCACTAGTAAAATCACGCATGCTAGAGCCCGAAGAGAGGCTTGTTGGGTGTAAACTTGAGAAATATCTGCCATACGCCGTGCTAAAGCCCCCACTGGGACACTATAGCCATATTTGTACCTAAAAGTAGTAATTGAGCCAGTTAACTAGCATAGTATACAATCCAGTATACTAGTCATTCGTTGAATAGACAGTTACGGCACATTTTTCTAAAACATTTTCTGTCCTTGCATCAACTATTTTTAGCATAAAGTAATTTTCCATTTAACTCAAAAGAATAATTAGTTAAGATTCGAATTGACAGCTCATTTCAGTTTTGAAAACTGGTATCACAGAACAAACTCCAGCTTCGTAAGGATCTTGAGAATAGATATTTTTATGCATCAAACTAAAGTATCAAAGCCGAAGTGACAAATCATCTTCCATTGATCTTTATTAACTGATGGACGATGAGCGATCATTTCCATCGGTGCATATTCAAACAAAAACAATGCAGCAATTTAAGCTATTGTCCCTTTTGCAATTAATATTTAATTCAAAATTAAACTTTTCCATAAAAAACACATACTCTTAGCCTTGTCTTTAAATACATAATTTATACATTAAATACCGAAAATGACACTTTTTCTAAACAAGAAGGTATTTTTATAAAAAAACTATTTCATAAGGGGGCGGGAATAGATCGATTCAGCTGCGTCAAAAAAGGATGAAAAATAAACCTAACATTTTTTTCAAATGGCAAATAAAAAGTAGCTGATTCGATATTTTTCAGGCTTTTAAAGCTGATGTTAAAAACGGCCCTTACTTATATTCATGAGCTTCATATCGTAAACGTTGCACAGCTGCACGCGCATCTGCCGTCATCCCTGTAGTCAAACAGCCGATTTGATCATTAATTTTGAATACATTCGTAACACTGGCAGGGTCAATTAAGCGATCGGGCACCTAGTACAAATAATGGAGAATCACAGAAAAAGTAACTTTTCAGAAATGTAACTGTCTAATACTTGTTTATGATCTGAACTGTGTACATGGGTACATCGCATTGTGAACTATAATTTAATAATAGCTTGTTCAACTGTAATGAATGGTGAACTATATACTGAACTGAATGTTGAACTGTACAAGCTGAATTGTACTATGGTGTGAGCTATACAATCCAAACTCTATATTGAATTCTGAACGAAGCAAGAAGCCGTGTATATTAAACAGTTACATACGCAAGATTAACTGTATCTAGAACTGTAAACAATGCAAGCAACACTTTAAAGAATAAAGTGTAAACTACAGAAGATGCACTGCATACTGAACATTGCACAGCATTCCAAAATATTTTTATTAATTAGCATACAGGAATGGTGAATTTGTAGCCTAGAAATGGATTTCGAACATTAACTTTTCAGAAAAACAATAAATTTTGATGCAGAATGAGTAATATGTAAAAAAACTACTATGAAACTTTATACAAAATAAAGAAATGACTTCTTGCGCATTATACTCCAAATGAAATGGATTAGCTGAACAGTACGTATACTTGTGAAATGCCAAGAGAGAATTGATTATGATTCGTCACAAGGAATCTTGGTTTAAATACTCAAAACATTTGCACTTATGATGCACATTTTAAACTTCATAGAAGCATTCAATTCTACAAATAATCATAGCCCAATTTTGAGAAAGGTTTAAATTGACAAAAATAAATTATTCTTTTTCTTTTGATGAGTAAAACTGAAATCGTTTACAAATATATGTATATAGCTATGATGTCGTGTCATGTGGAATTAATTAAAGTAGATTCCAAGAAAGAAAAAAATACATTAAAAATTAATAAATAAAATATTTGAATTTCATATATATATATATATATAAATATCAGTTAAAAGTTTATATTTTTGCTAATTTAATGCTCATAACATTCATACAAAAAATTTTGAAAAATGGAAAATAAAGTGTAAATAAACAATTTCAAAGTAATAATCAATCACCTTCTTTTGCGTAACAACTGCACACGTGTCTTTACCTCGAACAGCCACTGACGTCAGGCCAGAGCTTGAAGCTGCCTTAAACGCATATTCTAGGACGAAAACGCATGCATAAAATTCAGTAAAAACTTTAAATTACCCTAATAAATTATCTATTCCGGTGAAACATTTAAAGTCAGATACTTCATCAATATGTACTCAAGTATCCAACTTAAGGAGGTGTCCAGATATACCAGAAACAAAAAAATTAAAAGTAATATTTGATCTTGCCAGCTAACCAGCTCATTAAATTGTTCGGATATGCGAGGTTTGATTTAAGAGGTTTCAATGTACTAAATATAAATAGTAACATATTTTTCCTACACCCGAACAACTTGGCCAGAAAAAAACTTTAAACTTGTAATTAGAATGCAAAACTTCTTTGCTGCAACAAAAACATATTAGTTGCCGATAGTACTTTCTCCCTTAAGTTGCCAAACGTACCCCCTCCCCTCCCATTGCAAAGAGCAAGTCCCCCAAAGTACTAAATGTACCCCCAAAATATCCTCTTAGTTGCTAAAAATGCACGCTAAGTTACCATAGTAACCCCCCCCCAAGTACAATAGTGAAATGGACACCTTACCACATAGAAATCAAGTATTATAAATAACTTCATTAGTGTGAAAAAATTACTTTTGATTTGATGAATAATACAACAATATAGATAAATTTTGGGGAAGGGGATTCATGCAGACTTTAATTCGCACAACTTCAAATAGAGGTAAAATGCATAATTAATATTATTTAAATACGAAAAGAAAGAATATCTTAGCAAATTGTGGCATGAGAACACATAGTCCCATCAGATGGCAATTCTATATGTTTGTTAGAAACGTATTAAAATTTTAATCGGTGCTTCATATGATGATGATTTCTTTACATTATTTATCGAACGGTGACCCACTATATATATTAAAATAATTAAAGAATAAAAATCAAGCTGAACAGCAAACACTCCATTTAAACGCTGTCACTATTCCAAAAGCAAGATAGCATTTATAAGATTAAGGAAATTCAAAGCGATTATTTCGACGTTATAATCAACGAAAATTTACCAGCGTATTTTTCTCATTAAAAAATATCCAAACTCTAGATTGGACAAATATACTATATAATGAAGAAGACCAATTAATAGATAATGAGATTTATCGTGTTTAATGCTTAGCCAATGAAATAAATAAAAGTACCTATCTGATAAAGCCTTCCTTGAGGCGAAAAAATTGTAATGTGATGATCGTAGTTGGTATCGCGCGACATGATGAAAAATTTATAAGCTTATCAGATACTGGTGAACGGATTCAACAACCTTCTCACCCTTGCTCGAGTAATTGAATTATATTTCGCTTCAGCAAACAAGGTAAAATTCTTAATATTTTGTTGGCAAGTTACGACGACTGTCGAAATCGTGTTAGATTTTAAAACGGGAATCCAAAAAAATGTCCAAAATTCAGACCAATCAAATTAATGATACATGAATAGTCGAATTTTATTGGATAGCGAATTTTGTAGTGAAAATATCCTAAATATTTTAATTTTGCATAGAACAAGTAACATATGCAGAAACGGTGTCATCCTCTGTTTATATGTATCAGAAGAAAATTTCAATCCAAAGAAATATTTCGTCATATCTGTTCTGACAGTAAGGACTTCAATGTTTCAGGCACGCTGCTTGAAGCTCGAAATGCTGCCGACCTCAAGAATGCTGCTGGCAAATGGTTAGAGGTTGAAACAATTGATTTGCGATATATTTGAATGAATGGATTGAAATAGCGGAATTTTTAGGTTCGGCACTCTTTCTCACAAGAAGCCGTCGAAGCTTTTACTCAATATGCGGGCGATAATAACCCCATTCATTTAGATTCAACTTATGCAATATCCGGCGGTATTCGACATTTCAAAGGCTGTGTTGTCCACGGATTACTTGTGGCTGGACTTTTTTCGACGCTTTTCGGTCGTACGTTCCCTGGAGCACTGTACGTTTCACAGAATCTAAAGTAAGCCATAGAATATTCGTTTATAACGACCATTTACAACCTTACTTGTTTAAAAAAGCGGACTATGTTATGCATTGCTTCATGTTATAGCCACTATAGCTAGGTTTTGTCATTGAGCTTCTAAATCAAGCACCACTCGTTTAGTATTTCAACAATATGTAATATTATCTTCTGAGTTTCAATTTGGCGATAATATTATATTTTAAATTTTATAGTCTTAAAATTTGTTTACCTTTGTTCTGCTTATATAAATGAAGATTGCAATAAGAGGTCATGTAGCACCTTTTTTCTTTCAGGCTAAATACAATTTAACTTTTTCATTGGGTTATGATACTTCGTTTCTACTCAATGCTATGGCAATTTTTTGGCCACCTTGATTACAATATTGGAATAATTAAAAATTGATGAAAATAAAGTAATTTCCATCTACTAGCTCAAGTTTCTGGAATATGATGCCGAACATTTTCATATTATTGCTATTGCAGCAGGCTTTACAACATAGAAGGGCAACATAACACATCAATGGTTATAGTTCCTAAAAAATTCATTTTATCTCAAGATGAAAAATCAGATTTAGAATATAAAAATCTTTCTTTTGGGGGTAGGGGGAGGGAAGTGCTTTATATCCGTAGTACCCCATTCAGATATGCATTATTCATGCGTATGAATTCAAGTGCAAATATATTATATATCGTTGACTTAATGAAATTCCAGTCAATCATCTAGCTAAATTTTCAAAAAAATTGAATTACAGCATTATCTTGGTAAATACAGTTACTATACTCAGAACCAAAGTACAAAACCCAACCAAATAAATTAATGCATATAATTCGATAAAATATTGCTTTAAGAGCATCAAGAATAGTGGCATCTGCACATTTCATAAGTTCAATATTTATTTCTAGCATTATATGTTTTGCCATTTAAATCACCTTGTGATTTAATTTGTAACTTCATGTAAATTTATTCATTGTGGAGTCTGCTCCAATTTCAGGTTGCTTTCTAAAATTGCGAGGATATCATTTTGGCTATATTTTTAAATATGGTTTTGCTATAAATTTCACTGTAAGAAGTTCACTATTTCTTTGAAATTTATCATATGCATGAAGATAAAAAAGCAATAAATTCAAAAATGTTCAACTGTTTTCCAGATTTGAAAAGCCGGTTCATGTTGAAGATGTACTAAAAGCTAGAGTTCAAGTTATTCGATCGAGATCTATTAGTAAAGGACAAGAATTTTTACTGCAGTGCGAAACTGTCATTACGAACGAGACAGACTCAAATACGGCTATTTCAGGGGATGCACTTGTACTAATTCCAGTATATGTAACACAGCATAAAGATTCATAAAATGAAGACAAAGGGATGACTCTCATGGATACTACAATAGAAACTCTTTTATAAAGAACTTGCTGATCTATCATCTTTTATGGGCAGGGTGAAAAAATAATCTGCTATGTCATATAATGTATTAATAAATACAGAATATTTTTGATGGTTTGCATATTTTTCCTTTACTGAGTCTAAATAAAGCTCAAAATTGCAACTTGGGAAGAGTGCAGCTTTGGCCCTAAAATATTTCCTAAATCTTTTGAATCTTTCTAAAATTGTTGCAAAATTAAGTTTGACCTTTCGTTGACAAAATGAACTTAGTATGTGCTGAGAAGTCATCATGGTATCACTTTTTGAAAAAACAATTTTTTAAATGTCTTAAAACCCAATTAATAGTAGGTATTACTAGTTTTCCAAAAACCATCGGGTAAACAGTGGTAAATAGTGCGAGCCATTTTCTATTGAAAATTATACTTCATTTTACATGAAATTGCAATATTTTTTCCATTTTGATGTGCAGCAGAATTGATTCATGTCTAAGAAGTTGACTTATTTATTCTTTCAACTGTTTGATTATAAAATTGATGGTAACTGATTTATTCGATGTTTTTATAACTCTATCTGGTAGTGTTGAATCTTTAAATGTTTCAAGTACAACAATTTGTAATGTTATCTATCACTCCTTATTTAATACATCGCATGATGATGTTTGATTTTTAGCTATTATGAAAGTACTAGTTAGGAATGTAAAACGCAAGAGAAACACAAGAAAACTGTGACAGAATGCATATATTATCACCTGCTAAATTGTGTCGATAGAAGTAAGATAACTTCAACACAACAAAAAATATAACCTTATTGGCATTCATGTGGCCCATTCACTGAAACTTCAAAACAAACTTCAGAAAAAACTTACCACAGCTACAATATAGAATTAATCTCTAAGGGAGTGAATTTCTAACCAAATTTTAGTGGAATTAAATGGAGATACGGGATGTGTTTGAAATGTAATTTTGTCTTCAACATGTTTCAACTTTAACCACTTCATTAGTACTTTCATCTCATTCTCACCACCTCTAATTTATATTTCTTGAGAATATTGTTGCTTTAGGGATACAGTACTGCATGCAAGGTTTTAGACCCTTGAGAATTGGTCAAATTTTTTGTTACCTTTGATTATTACTTATGTATATATTTCTTTTCTTACTTCTTCTTTGCTTCACTATCATCTTTGCCATTTTAAGCAAACATTGCATTGAGGCATTTCACTCATTTGGCTCCTATTTTTCACACATTTGTACAAAGGATTTTTCTACTCTTAAGTTCCACATTATCAATGAAAATTATTTGGGAACACCAGACAACATGTTTGCAAATTTTCCTGCTCTACACAAATTCAAATCACAAAACATATCCTACTAATTGTCAGGAATTAACTTATATTGTAAGCTAATTCTTTTTCTATTTTAGCTGCAGATGTTTTTATTAGGAACATTCTTTAATTTTATACTAGTCACATTCTCAATAAGTGGCTAGTCATACAATAGGTCAAAAACTAGTAATGCTGTGTTTGAGAAGTGTAATTACTTCTCACAACACAGGTTGAGATATAATATATAATTGAGTTGTTACTCTCTTACATTTTTGCCTGTTTTGTTGTACATCCTGACACTAATTATTTTACACAATAAAGGATATGATGCTACTACAAAAGTTCCGGTATACCATTTTGAGTATACATGACCCTTTGAATAAGAACCTATTTTATAAGATGTCACTCTAATGTCATTTGCAATAATAGAGATTAATGCTCTGTGCATCAGCTCTTATAAATACTTTCAGTCATATTTAATTGCCTTGTACCTATTTCATCTAATGAACTTGTAGACAATAAAATAAATGCAAAAGTTTTGATGTCTCTACAATCTTAAAGAGTATTGGTTGCTGATAAATATTAATTCATTTTCAATTAAATACTATTGGTCATGAAAGAAAAACAAAAGGAATTATTTTGCAAATAGTTAGTGATTTTTTCCAAATCCTGCAGAGAATTAAAACAAATTTGAAATCAGGAATGTCCACATTAACAGACTGACAAAAATCTTGATAAGTGCAGTGTATTTTATCTTAACTTCAATACAAATTTTCAAAATATTTAAGCTTAAAAGAGTAAGTCATTGTTAAAGACATACATTTTAAATGAGCATGCCTACCAGTAAAAAATCCGAGTTAATAATTTTTTTACTTTAGTTAATGTTAAGTTTATCTTTTGAGCAAAAAAGGTTTTTTAAACAAAACTAAAGTTTTATCTATTTCACTTGCTTTATTCATATCTCTAATGAAGCAGTCCTTTTATTTTGTATGGATGATAGAGTGTGTAGCTAAAAACTTTTATGAATTTTTGATGCCATATTATAAGTGTATATTTGTTTATAAACTGACACTTTCAACTCTGAAGAAACAATCTTTTAGTTGTATAAGTGTACTGAATTGCATGCCTATTTGAAGATTTGAAGTCGAAAGAATAAAAACAATAAACTTCTGACTAAGTACTCTTTTCACCATTTGTTGCATGGTATTTCTGGGCCATTATGCATGATGATCATATTTTTAGGCATTTGACATGTAATAACTTCACAAGAGTTAGGAATTATTCCTTCAAAGGATTAATTATATTTTTCCTTTGTACCTGCACAGAGAACACAATTGTATATCCATCATCAAGTGCAGCCAAGATTTTGGGCTGTATGGAGTACCCTTGGGCAGTAGTGATGAGTAGGGTAATTATTGGTGTGTTGCTGTGAAGTTTAATCACTCCTAGCAACACAAATTAAGTTGCATATACATTTACAAGAACTGTGTTATTTGCACCTTACATATTTGTGGTTGCTTCTTAATAAGTTTATAACTGAAATTTTTAATTCCAATTTAAGAAAACTTTTCATGATAGAAATTATACAGCAATCTGAGGAAGTACATGTGTGAAAAGATTATTTCAAGGTCAAAGTTATATGTTTGTCTGGTGCTCAATAAAAATAAAATGAAACAGGTTTTAAATTAAAACTACAATATAAAAATAACAGAGTAATGAAGTCACAAAAAGTTTTTTTAATGTAACGGATATTGACGTTTTAAAGTAACTGATAGCAGTGCATTGATGTATTTTGAATTATCACATATCCACATATATAGCGATGAACAGCTGGGTCAAATATAAAAATTTTATTGAAATAAAGCACCTTATGGGATTTATTCCACAAAAGATGGTCATTGACACTCACCATTTTCCTTGATTGGACGTGTCAATGCAAGCTGGGCTGGAAATCTCTTTTTTAAATAATGGCTGTGTGTAACATTAATAAAATATATTCCATGGAAATAAAGCTTTTTCTCAGGCAGTTGAAAGAAGGCATTGACCATAAAAATGAAGTGGCATCTATAAAAGCTTTGTTCCATTAATGTGCAGCTGAAATTTTTATTTTTTTGAAGAGTTTGTTCATTTACATGGAGTAGGCTTTTCTTCATCTACCTCTTATCTACTGTACTCTGATCATTTTTCTTATGCTACTGAAGTGTTTGGGATGGAATAAGAAAGATACAATTGTATAATATACTAGTGCATACCTTTGTGTGGACAATCAACAAGGTAGTAGTTGATAACGACTACCATTGAAATCAGTTTTGATTATGACAAAAATGGCAAAAATATTTAAAAAATTCTAGTTCAATAGGAAGGGTTCTTCTATATCTGTATGGATTCATATTTTTATCTTCAACCGTTATAAAATCAGTGAGTAACAAAAAATAAAATGATAAAACTTGATAGTTTCGATTGATCTAATGTCGATTAACTAAAGCACGCCAGAGTCTTAATAGAATCGTCAACATGCCCGAAATCAAAAAGAAAAAGGGCAAGAAGGGTGCAAAGGACAAGCCAGTGGCGGAAGCAGTAACAGAATATGATAATATGGACTTGGGTATGCTGCACGAAGTTGTTCCATTATTAAAGCAGCAATTAGAAAAGTCAATGCTTGACCGAAACTACGTGCAACTTGAAAGAGATACTATCCAAAATTTTTATGACATTAGCCGGAAGGAGGCGAAAGATTTGAACATGAAAATTGCTTTGAAAGAGAGAGCACTAGAAATAATGGAAGACAATCATCGAGTTGAAAAACGAGTTTATATGCAGAAGGTAAAAATATTTACGGAGTCCATTTTCTGCGAAATAAAAGTCATAAAATATTTTTTTATTTTGAAAGTAAAATTGATATTTTCGGCTCATGCTTATGTTATCCAATGACTGTAAAATTTTATGATTTTTTAGTCAACAGTTTATTAAAGGTAACTTAGCATTATAAGTGCTTCACGCGGTCTATTAAGAATCATGCGCCTTTCAAAGAATTATTTATTGGATGTATATATATGAATATATATTTTTAATTAGTTCTATACTGCTTAAATATTCAAGGTTTGGTCGGTGAATTCTTCATTTTTTCAACCAAGGACCACCAATTGGATTAAAGCGCAATGATTCTATTATTTACTACTTTTAGCAGTACTAGAATTTTTTCTTCCAATCTCAATCTGTGATGATGGGCTTCACAAATAAAAAACACGGGCATTTCAAATGTATTATTAATTTTCGTGATTTATAAATTCATCATTTTTTTGCAGAATTTACAAATGTCATTAATAAAATTAGCATAATATCTGATTTACTCTAGGTAAAGCATCTAGACTATGAGCATGCTAACAACATTAAAGACGTTTTGCTTAAAAGTCAAGCTTCGATTGAATTAGAAAACGACGAACACGGGGATCGAAAAAAGGAGCTTAAATTAGCTAAAATAGAATTAAAGCAATTACTTGCTGAAACAAAAGTTGCAAATGCAAACCGAGTTATACAGGTATTTTGTGATTGTATGATTTATGTGATCAAACTGTATTTTTAAAGTGAGCAACCATCTATCTCTGAATATAACTCATAGGGTGATTAGTAATTAATTTGTGGATTTTAATGCAACTTGAAGTTTGCTACTTAAATTTTTAAACTTGAGGCATGTTACATAGAAAGTACAAATTGATGGTTCCAAATACAGTTCACCATGACGGTTTGTGTATTGCCCATATAAAAGATAAAAACAAATAAAGATGAATATGGTCTTGATAGTGCTATATTATCCATGGCAATAGAAGTGATATTTATGTTACTACTCGAAAACATTGTTTATTAATTGTACCAAACTTCATAAGCCAATAAAAAAGCCCTTCAAACTGTTCAATTTCATTCGACAAAATATATTTGATTCTACACTGTCTGCTATATTTTGCAGTAATAAATGCAAAAAGGAACCTGGAAAAATATTTTCTGAACAAGTGTTTGTTGCCAGTGATTGATTCATTCCAGCAGACAACAAAACGTGATGTGCCAGTCGGTAAAAACAGTTGATATCCCAGAAACTGATAGCATCGGTTACACCAAACACTATCAGTTAATCGAATATATCCGATTAGAGATATCAATATGTAACACCATTAAAAGGAGATTGGTGAACTGTAAAGTTATCAAATAATAGACTATATCATTTTGTAGACCATCGATTTGTAGAATGAAAGATGCATTACGTTATTATAATAGTTCATGTACACATATTGAACTCTGAACTATCAAATAATGTTATTAACACTGGAAACTGTGGGTGATTTAGGCATTATGCATTCAAGGATTAGAACTTTGTAGTATAATATGCCTCCAATCTTGTAATGCGTACTATTTTCAAATGAACAGGTAAAAAAAGAGCATGCTGAACGTTTAAGTAAGCTACGAGAAGAATTTGAAACTGGTATTCAGGACCTAGTTGAGAACTGCTCGGGACGACTGGAACAATTTGAAAAGGATATGAAGCTTCGACAAAAAGTTGAAGTGCATGAAATGGAGGTGTGTCTTGCTATGTAGATACTTATCTGATTCTCATATAACTATCCTTTCAAAAAGTATAAATATATATATATATATATGCATCAAAAATTCATTCACATTATGATGAATACATATGTAGATTGCTAATCTATTATCCCCAGTTCAAATCTGAAAGTTACTTCAACTCAAGGGTTAACATTTATCATTGGAAAAAAATGAACATTGCATAGTATACATATTTTATAGAGGGGAAGTAGTGGAATGGTAGATTCAACAGAATTAAAATACTGAGCTTTAATAAGAAATTTGTTGAAAGTAAATTCTTAAATTATCATTTATATATATATATAACTCTAAGCCAGGAAATAATTTGATTTGTTTATTCAAGTATGTCTGTATGTATGCATTGCTGTGATATATATATATATATGAACTGGTAAACAATACATTTTACTATGTATGTTCAGGTCTTGAAATGGCATGCGTTTAGTTTACATATTTAAGCAAGGAATTTATGCATATATGTATATGATCCAAGAAAAGTATTTGCTGGTGTCTGTATCTATCATAAAATGTATCTAACATTGTATATTTTTGTTTTCATCTATATCTTTCATCCATTATTACATTGTCACTTTGAAAGAATTAAAAAAATACGCATTTATGCTTGTCACTACTATATGCATATATATTTATTTATCGATACAGTTATATACTAATATAATGTTTTACGCTAGGAACGCAAAAATTTGCATGTGAACACAATCATTCAAAACCACGAAAAGGCATTTGAAAGGTCTAAAGATTACTTCAACGGAATAACTACCGATAACTTGTCGCTTATTACAAGGTAAGATACTTTTCCAAAAATTGAATTTGATTTATTTAAATTCATTTATTTTTATTTGCGCATGAGTAATTGATGCAAAAAGCGCTGAATTTTTGGTTATCTCTTAATTTCATGCTATTCCAAAATGCGTATCTGAAATGATTTTATGGGGGGCCACTAAAAAATAGAGTCAAGCAAAAGTTATTTTAGCCAAGTTTGAACCAATTAGTTGTGCTACTTAAAAGTAATCCTTTAGAGGATAAAGGACTATGTATGAAAAGCTTCATAATGTTTTACACTTAAAAGCTCATACAACGAAAACATTTCACTTTCAATGCCAAATTTATGCTATAATCTACAGATTTTTTTATTATATATATGCATAATTTATATGAGCTTTTACAAGATAGTGTTAGTATGTGTGCTCATTTCTATTTATAACATGTAACACAGTTAACAATTCCGTTTGTTATGTCCCCACACAGTATATAGCAATATTGGCACTTACAAGGAATTTGCATTCATTTTCGGGGTTCAAAAGAACTATTAATAATGCTGAAATTTCTAAAACAAAACAATCGCATCAGAATCACTCTTGAATTCAATAATTCTACTCAGAAAAAGTGAAAATCACCCTAGAATTTGTACAAATAGAGCTAAATATAAAAATCGATGCAATTTTATGTTAATAACACTTATTAATGTTATTCACTAATAAAAATATCTTTTTTTAGGTAGCTTTTCTTCATTATTTTTTCATTTAATTAACACTGAACGTCTAGTATCAGCCATATTAATTTTGATCACTTTAAATAGAATCCTCAGGGGATATAAACAAATAATATCTCCATTGAATCTGTACAATAAACTTTGGATATAATGAATTCGCCTATAACGAATTTTCATTTATAACAAATAAACATAAAAATCATGCTGCCCAAGTTCAGTTCAGATATAATGAATTTCGGATATAATTAACAAATTTGGTGGCTACAACGCCACAAAAGCTTCTATTTATCTTGAGCATTGATATAAACTTTAAAATAGACGAAAATAGAGAATTTCATTATAATGCATATGTGCTGTATTTGAACTAATCTGAATTTGAATACATAAATCAATTTCTAGAGCGTGTATTTGCAAAATTTGAATATAACTCCTATTTTTTATTTTTGGCAAAAGACCATTGCAGTTGATTTGTTTACCTTTTTCTTTTTTTAGCTTAAAGGAAGACATGGAAGCTATGAAGAAAAAATCAAAGTTGAACCAACAATTATTTTTAGATCTTACAGATGAATGTAAAAAACTTGAAGAACCTCTGCTTGAAGCAGAAAATGAGATTAAAAATTTGACTGAAAAAATGAAAAGTAGGGAAAGTGATAAATTTGCATTAGCCAATAGGAAATTGCGCTTCAAAAATTATACAAGAGAGGTAACATTTTCATTAAAATTTACTACAATTGATATTCTATAGACTGATGCCATCGAATATACCATAAACTATCAGTTAATTGAATAAATTGCATTAGTTATCAGCACACACCAGCAGAAAGAGATAGGTTGATGATGTGTAAAGCTATCATAGAATAGAATATATCATTTAGTAGACCATCAATTTATAGAATATCGAATGTCTGCATTTATGGCAATATTTATGCATAGATACTTAGAAACGCAGCAATTTTTGATTCGCGCTTTCAATATAGCACGCAAATACACTGCGCGAATCAAAACATGTCGACCACTTTTCACACTGATCTTTTTCAGGGTTATTTTTTGAATATGATAGTCGAGTTAAAAAAATTTGCCTGAATATTTATTAGTATATTTATTGACATGTATGCATTCATCTTGATACATGCAGACAGATGAGTGCCATATCACGTATACATGTAAAAATATATGCATCAATACATGTATACAAGCTACTATCTGTACACACGGGCAGACCAAAATACTGATACGTACATGAACACATACTCTGACATATATAATTTACATGTGCTGTCTAGGTAGAAGAACTTAAAGCTAACCGAAAGCATCTAAGTGATGAAATTTTGACTGTTCAATCTGATAGGAACGATTTATACGTGGAATTTGAAAAATATATTGAACAAACAAGGCAGCAAAATGAAGTATGCAATGACATGCTTGAGGCTAAGGTACATGCATCCACTCCAAATAAATCCTATACATGAATTCATATGTACAATGATATATGCATTTATATTATATGGCTATTCATGCATACAAACTAGGACATATGAATGTTGTGTTTTGATGCAACATTCATAACAATATACATATTGCTATTGGTGCATTCATACAGTTGTAACAAAATATTGAAAACCTAGTTTTTTGTGTTCCTAAGGTTCAAGGACTTGAAAATGAGCTTGACCTCGATCAAACTCGTATAAATAATGCAGTTTCTCAAACAAATATGACTCAAGATGAAGTAGACGAGTTAACAAATACGTTAGATTCTGTCTTTGTGAAGTCATCTAATAGAATTTCAGAATTGAATTGGAGATATCAGCGTGCAGTAAAAGCATTACAAGACTTGCAAAGAACGTACAGAAGTAAGCTCGAAAAGGCTGGAATCTCAACGTACAATATTCCAGAGCTCGATAGCTGTTGCGTTGATGTTATATCTGTTACTGGTCCCGCAGGGCTAGTTGCACGTTAATATACATGGTTATCTAAGAGTACGTTACTATGTTAGGGTTTAGGTGAGATGATTTGCTCTACGTTAACGTGTTACAATCATGTACAGTTATCTAACAGTCTATTATGTTATAAAATTTTGGGGATCTATATCATTGCCATAAAATATTATGCTAAGAGTATGCGCAAATGAACTAGGCTTTAGAAAAAATTTAAATGCCAGAATTTTTACTATCCACATTGAATTTTACGCTCAAAAGCTATGTCCCTCTTTCGAATGCAGTTCTAGCAATATCTTGCTTATTTTTCTTCTGAAACAGTTTTTTTTAAAGCCATAGGTCTACATGGCAACGTTAATCTTCATAAAGTTTGAACTTTAAGGAAATTATATTATTGAAAAATTTACAAAGTGCTTTGATATTATCCATCCAGAAACATTATCCACAAGTTACTGTATAGCAAGTGCATGAAAAGTTCATGCTGTTCAACAAAATGTTTATGAATCATGAAATTTATCATCTTGTATGGCAATTAATATAAAAAAATGTGAATTTAGAACCAAAAATTATATTTTCCATGAAGTTTCAGCAATGTTTTTAAAAACTGATGCACATTTCATTGCCGAAGGCCAAAGGCAATCATGTTACATTTTCTAGATTCCTACTGCACAGATTCAAAATGATTTAACATTGTGTACCAAAATCATCAGTGAATCTTTAACTAGCCACAGAAACCTACATGTTCGTCTTAACCATTCAAAAATGAGTAATGATATATGATGCCCATATCATTCTTAGCTTCATTTCAGAATATGTTGGAGATAACCATTTTCCGCTATCTTGAATATTTTAGAACAAAAGCATTACCCTTACCTGGTTCAATCCTGCAAGTATATATATATATACATGTCTACTCTATCTCATTTTAAGTTTGATTTAAAATTTTTTTAAAATTCAAGAAACTTGAGTGGAATAAATTTAAAACTAGGAGAACAAATGGCTCAAGACATTACAGTTCTGATAACAGTGTTTAAACTTGGCTAAACAAAAAAATTTCAAATGGAAGTGTTAGAAGATATGATAAATGACAAAGTTGAAGAGTGCTCATGTACATTAAAGTAGAGTTGCAGATAGTCAATGACGAGGTTTTGATGTTTTTGAAAATTTTAATATGACAAGTAGCTGTCAGGAATTAACTTGTATTCTGAATTAAATTGTTTTCTACTTATAGCTGCAAGCATTCCTCTTTAGAATATTCTCAAAAGTGTCTAGTCACATAATATTTCTGAATTAATATTTTATTGCAAGAAGTGACTACACTTGCAATACAGGTTGAGATATCAATGCGTATTTGAATCACCACTCTCTTGCATTATTTGCATATCTCGCGATATGTCACAACAGTAGGCTAAATATATAATGGAATTTGCAATAGAGTACACAACCACTATGAATAAACTAAAGTGTTTCTTGATCAGGGCACTCGTGAAATCAATGGTTACATTCCTCAAAGGAATTTAATTTCTAAGAATTTGAGTCAATCAGTCACATAATAGTTCAATTGCTTTTGAAAAAAGAAAATAAGTGCATGAAAAGCTAGCAGTAATGTAAACTTTTCATGCATTGTACTTTTTGCAAGAATTGTGTTTGGTTCACATATTATATACTCGTAATCACTAAAATGAGAGCTATTTAAATCATAACTATATTTTCAACCCAAGTTTTTCTGATCCAACTTTAGAATATCACCTTTCAATTATCACCTTTCAATTATCATTTTTGATTTTCTCCTGTGTAAATTCAATTTCCATAGTTTTGTTGTCTGAGAATTTTATCGAAGCCAACTTATACTAAGTGCTCATATTTGCTGATTTTATGTTTGTAAAATCTTACATAATATTTTACTTGGAAAGCAATTTTAGGATCAATAGTATTTCTAAAATAGAAATTAATAAATAGAGGAACACGTTACTGATAAGTTTACTAATTTTATAAATAGTATTAGTATTTTTATATTATAATGCTTAATTAGTTCTACTCATAAATAACCTGTCACAAAATTATAGTATATGGGTAAATTCTTGTACTATTCAATATGAAATGAAAAAATTAAAAATGCTACTTTGAATAATGTGTTCATGTATATTTAATTAAATTTGATTAATATGAGCTCCTTTAATTTGTATGCATTAAGCTAAAAGTATATAAAAAGGATTTATGACCATAATTTGTTTTATTTCAACTTCTGAAGTCCAAGTTTTAATTTAAATTTTTATGTGGACATCATCACTAATTTTGTCCTCAAGGTATTTAGCAATTACCCAAACATAATAAAGATTACTGATTTTTGAACTTAGAAAAAAGAGTAAATAAATTATAGAAATAGATATCTATAATCATTCCAGATGAAACAAGATGTAACCAGTTGAGATACTTTTTGTTCCATAACTTTTCAAGTTTTAGTTCTTTAAAATGCCATGAACTATGCAGTGTTTATATAGTGAATGCTTTATTCAAAATAAAATCATGAAATCATATTGTTAGGAATTAACTTCCTAAAGTACTATTTCTGTTTGTAGCTGCAGTACAATTCAGAGAGATTTGTGTAATTATAC
>JAULBW010027938.1:0-78624 GCA_032358265.1 Vaucheria bursata
ACATAAGTCAATACACTTGCATTTCATTATTTCTCTTGTTCCCTCTATTGCTGTTATCCATCTTCCTTGTTCCAATCATGTTTCTTTGATCCTTTTCCCTTTTTTTACAAGTCTTGACAAGAAGTTCCTTTAAAAACCTGTTGATCTGCAAAATTTTTTATCTTGGAATTAAATACAAATGGTGAAATTTACTTGAAAAATGCAGTTTCCACAATTTAAAATTTTTTTATACAAGCTGCTACCTTGATTCAACAATGCTTTCCAAAATTCAAAATAAAGTAAATATGGTACTACAATTGAAGATGATGAAAACTTGAGCTATGTAATACATTTCATGTTTAGGTGAGTGTCATTGGCTCTCTCAGTCAAGATGCCAAATGGCAGACGTGAAAATTTTGTTTTGTTTATATATTATTCACAAAATTTAATGGTGCCAAATTTTCAAATTTTCTATTAGAAACTAATTGCATATAAGGCTACAGTGTCTAATATATTTGTCACTGGACAGTAAGATCTATTCCAGGGATTTTTGGTAATCACAGGATTGATAGATGGATTTTTGGTAATCACAGGATTGATAGATGGATTTTTGGTTCACCATTCCCAAAAAATAATGAACAGAGGAAAGAAAGTTGTTTACAATATGTTTTTCAAAATAACCACTTTGTAATGTTTGATGAATGATACATGCTACAAAGTTACATACCTGTACAAATTTCAAGATGCATTGGACTTAGTGGTTAATCTAGAATCTATTTTCTATCCTCTATTTTTCTTCTTGATTACTTGAAAACATTGTGGAAGTGTGCAATATTGGTTAGCATTGCACAGTACTGGTTATTTTTTTAATTTTTCTTGTTTCTAGGTCAATTCAATAGGAATCTTAAGTAAATATAATTATTCTGAATTGTTTAAAAACTGGAAAAGTTCATTCATTCATTTTAAATTAATCCAAAGACCTGCTCAAAGCAAAATATGAGTACCAATAAAACTTTACACCATATTTGCAAGAGCAAATTTTTTTGCTTCAATGTTAATAAAAAATTCAATTTAAAATAATGCATCAATATCTCTTCAAGCTTAAATCAATGAACTAGCTCTCTCCTTTACCTGTCATTATGCTGATTAGAAAAGCTTGCTTGAGCATTTTCTCCACATTCGAAACTTACAAATAGATCTCAACTTAATTAAATAGTACGTATGTAAGCAGTTTACATGCAATTCAATCCATTCAACATCAAAGTTTTTATAATAATGGGGGACATTTTTTATTGGCTAGCTGAGTGATGGTTATGTGCATTGAACTAGCACTAAAAGTGTAAACGGAAAATAAAAATTATCAGGTGCAAATGTTTAAATTAATTAGATACATGCTTTTGAAGTCATATTCGTGTATTGCTCGTTTACAGATTGCCTGCCTTAACAACACTTGTGAAAACCATTTTTTGCAATTATTAACAGTTGCCATTATTTACCTAGAGCCAAAAAATATACTTCATTCTTACCCCTGGTGAGTGAGTCCAGCCGAAGCAAATGCAGTGATAATAAATAATGTTGCCTTCAACGCATCACACTTCAATGAATGTAGTTCTACGAACAGGAATTATTCTTATCTCTGTGCCAATTTGTTGGAAGTCTTAATACTCTTCAACTATGTCATTTTTTGTCCTTGCCATGTTATATAGCCAGTGTGTTGACAGGTTCACAAATCGGATAAATTTGGCAACACTTAATTTCCATTAGTAAAAATGAAGCTTTTCTGGACCTACTGTAATCCACAATTTCTGAACTGACTAACTTTTGCAAAAATCTAAAATCTTTCCTATATTTTAAGAAATTTGGAATAAATGTAAAAATTTCTTAACCTGATATTACACAACAGCTTGATTCTTCCGTGATTATATTTATGAAGTATGTAGATTTTGCAACAAAATGCATATTCCACTATAAACGCCAACCAACAGAAATTAACGAAATAAAATAGAACTATTATTTTCAGCACATGCATTTACCTCAAAACTCACTTAACTAAGCAAACTTCTAAAAAAATTCGAAATTGTACAGACTTCCACGAAGCTTTAAATGTTACCTTAAAAAAATCAATCGAAAAAACTTTTCTCTAAAAAGTTGCCAAATTTTCAAGCAGTTTTGGTGAGAAAAAATTATTATTTATTGGCTTTTACAGGAAATTGATGCCTTTCATTGGATAACCAAGATATAGTGCAGTTAGGCATTTTCAGGTATAACAAATTCACTTTAAATGAATTTCAGCTTAAAATGAATGAACAAATATGTTTTTTTCACACCAAGTTCAGCTTATCTGATTATCGGATATCACAAATTCATTTGGCAGTTCCGAAAGACTTGTTACATCCGAAGTTTACTGGGTTTCTCTACCTTGACCCTGGAATTTCGTTCCAAACGAAAGGTCACTCTAATTTCTAGGGTATATATTTTTGAAAAGGATGATTTTCCGTCTATATTTCCATAACTGTGACCTTTCATCTGGGCTTAATTCTGGGGTCAAGGTAGACTTCAGAGTTTACTGCGCACGAGTAAAATAGAAAGAAAACAGTTCCACAACACGAATTATTGTTTATGGTTCACTTTATGTCCATACTAGCTTCAGATCTTTCACCACGAACAAAACAGTCACTGCCACTGTCAGAATCCTCATTTTCTTCCATATAGAATCCTACCTCCTCATCGCTATACCTGCAAATATCCGAGTATATTTGAGATAAGCTACATTAATTTTTTAAATAATAAACGCATGCATCCGTATTAAAAATGTGCAAAATAGATACATCAAAGTGGCGTTGAGACTCGAAATATTAATCAAATATAACCCCACTCATAGTTTTACAGTATATATGAGATATATATTTAAATTAAATATGAAGATGATGTAAGCACGCCAGTCTTGTATGAATTCACTGTTCAAACCTAAAATTTGTGTACTGATGTCATTGAACACGCTTGGGATTGAGGTACAAACTCTTTTGAATCGAGATCAATATGTATCTGTAAAATTTGTTCTTGCAATTCAAGAGAATGTGCTACCTAAGCTTGAGTTGGTTGCTCCTTGAGGTATTGACTGCAGTTAGATCATACTCTGCAACAAGCGTTATATGAACCGAATTTCAATTTTAAAGTTTCAATTGTAATAATAACACCAAAAATAATTCCATTCTCTTTCTCGTAATTTTTACTAGCTGCATTTATTGATAATGAAAGGATTAGCTTATATTTTACTTTTATGGCGGAGTACTGCCAATATCTTCAGAGCCTTATTATGAATTAAAATATTAACTGAATGAATTAAAACAAGTATTTATCTATATATTCATATGCTCCTACGTATTTTGTATATTTAAGTACATTTACATTCTAAATTACCGATGGTAAATTTGTGTGGAAAACCCTTCAATCTCATCCATATCCTCATCATTTTCATCGCTATACTGTATGGGATCTCCAAAGGTAATAATCCTTATACAGGGGGAAGAGCCAGTGATCGACCCCCTACCAGTGTCAAGCGAGGCAGCTAGGGCCAACTTTGAGGGGTGCCAATCCACGCAGCTCACTACAGTTTTATCGTATGTAGCATCAGTATCTGCAGACGCAGCAGTCAACATTTTTTCTTCCTGCAGTAACAAAGGCAAACAACATACAAAAAATTCTGTTGAACATAGATTTGTCATAAAATACGTTTATGATATCTAGTAGGCTAGATAGTATTTGATTCAAAGTGTACTATGAACTAGGAATCTAGTCTGACTTCTGAATTACCGAATAAGATAAGTACTTGGTATGCTTGGGGGTATGTAACTGAGCACTCAAGAAATCAGAGACAATGATAGAAGAGAAAGAGAGCAAGAAATAGAGTTTTATTAAAGGTGCGATATGAAAATTAAAAAACCATAATAGTGCGTCATAAGTATATGACGAGTTATCGCTTCGTTTGAATATTGTACAGATCAAATCATGCAGTTCTTCAGTACAGATTTCACATGTATAAATCTTTGCACAATTTATGGGTTGAAGGTAGTAAACATTATATTCCGACATATACTAGATAGAATGCGCAATGTTCTCTAATGATCTTAGAATAATACTTATGACTGTTTAACTATAACGCGTAGATTAAAAAAGTCATGTTTTTTTCAAGTTCAGGTATAACGAATTGAGGATATAATTATTTGGTAGTCCTGGTAGATTCTATATATCTTAAGTTTACTACAATGTCACTTTTTTTCTTCAAAACATAACATTATCATTGACACAATGACAGAATATATATATATATTTAAATTTATAAACATTTTTTTAAGTTCATTTATCGAGCACTTCACATGTGTATCTGACACACCAGATCCTTTAAAGGATAATTTTTGCATCAACAAAAAATTTGAGTTGAAAAGGTGCCTCCTATTTAATATATGCTATCGAATTATAATTTAAGCGCAATTCACATCGATTTCACAATTCCACACACAACGCATCAAAAAGTAGCCACATGGATGATGTATACAGGAATTAATGTCATTATTCCACCAGTTTTACTGAAATGTAAGGCTTTTGAAAATGTGCCCTTTAAAGATTGAGCCATTAAGACGTAAATAAGAAGCAAACATAGCAATATATTAGGTGGAATGTACCCTAAGAAAGATGCAAGAAATACTGTCACTTGAAAATATTATTGCTGACATATGTTTAAAACAGATGATTACACGTAAGTTAAATATATTGATGATATTTACATGAAATTTATAATATACTGCATGTTATAAATATATATATTACTTTCATGGATTCTATATTTTTCTTCTGCCTAAAATTATCCCACTAAAAAATATAATGATGTTATTGTTATCATCTCTGTGCAATGCTGTAATTGCTGTTACATACATACATACATATAAAACACCTCTCAATAAACATTTGGCATTTAGCAACACTTTTAATAAATAAGTCTGCTTGGTCCTGATTTGACTAAGGGTACATTTTCATGATCTTCTGAATTAACAACCTCCAAAATTGATACGGAAAGATGAGCTTAGGTGCAATTCATATAGAGGCCTTATGTTTAATGAGAAGAAAAAAATTGCACCGAAAATATAAGTACGCACCTTATAAACAAGCTTATTTTGAACCACGTCTAGAACTGCAAGGCTCTCTTCTTCCATTGCAGCTGCTAAATATGCACCATCGTGACTGAATGACAATGATAATAACGGTCCACAGAAACAATCAGATGCAGCAATGCATTCCAGGTTGCTCAGCCCCCACACTTCCACCAATGCATCTTCATCTCCAGACGCAAACAAATCACCTGTTTTACATAGTTGTGTGCACTTATATCAGTATGTAAGAATATATAAGTAAGAAGCACTAAAATAAGGATCTCAAAATGAGCTGGAATACCATTTTAAGTGTAATAATATATATATATATATATATACATGCATACAAGTACGTATGTACGTGTGTATGAGTGGTGCTAAAATTTCTATACCTGTCGGTGACATAGCAATAGCCGAGGCAGGCGAGGAATGCCCTTCTAGGGTATGCAGCTTCCTCAAAGCCGATTGTTTTGGTTCCGGATGAGGCCGAAATCCAACAACTTCAATGACCCCATAACCGTTGGCATTAGATGGGATTCCATGAGAGCTCGCTAAGAATAAATACTCACCGCAAGATGAAAAGGCTAGATCTTGAATTGTTTCAGGGTACCGGATTCGTCTTGGATGATAGTTTCGAGACACAGCCCGCACGTCAATGATATTTATGACACTTCCGCCACCGTTTCCGTCCACTAGAAATAAAATTAATTCTGTTACAATGTCTTCAAGAAAATAGAAAAATTCTATGGAAAACACACAATCTTTATAGACATTCCATTTGCTTCAATCGTGAAAAGGAATTACAAAATATAGTTTATATTGGTTGACATGAAAACATTTAGGTAGTTTTTATGTTTGTGCCTGCATAAACATGGATGCCCCAATATGAGAATGATTGCTAATTTTGAAGCAATATGAACTCTGATTATTGAAAAATATGAATTTTATACGAACTGAAAAGTTATCTGAAGAAGAAAAGTATTTGCAAAAGTAACGAATTAAAAAAAAATAAATAGAAAGATTAATCAGCACCACTTCATGTTGGTAACGTGAAAATAAACTAAAAAATTTTAGAATTAATTTGGTATTACTATATATGTTGTTCCAAGTTATAGAATTCGTTAAACATAAAAGAATTAGGAGTTCCACTGAAAAAATGAATGGACAGGGGTAAAGAAAAAATGAACATACAAAAAAAGGATTTTTAAAAAAGCTGAATCATATTTTTTCAATTCTTCCCATGCGAACAGCATAAATAAATACTTTACTTCGAATACAAAAAGTCAAGAGCGCAGTAAAATCCCAACCGACACAATTAATCAGCTCAATTTACGCTAACTAGTCGATTTTTTATTGTTCTTTTTAACTCGTTTTAGATAGTTAGCGGATTTTTAATAGGATAAAGTAGGTGTCGAAATCATTGAGCTTTGAACCACTTTTACGAATACCATTACCCAAACTTAAATCCTACGATTTATTATGAAATTGTTTCCATCCTATCACTCACTCACGCTCCAATAGCGTCACAATGCTATTTCCATCAGGACTCCATTGGACATTTACGCAAGGATCGCCAACCTCAACTGTAGCTGTCTGCCGTCCAGAACGAATATCCCATAAACACACAGTTTTGTCCAATGATCCGGTAGCGAGAGTTGTTTCACAAGTAGGATCCCAACGAACTCTTTCGACGTAATCACGATGACCAGAAAAAGTTGATGATACTGTAGGATCTCGACTTTCATCAAATGACCAAAGACAAACTGATCGATCCTCCGACGAGCTCGCTAGCCAATTTCCATATGTGCTCCACTCGACGCTTGTTACACGTTTTTCATGGCCACCTTTACAATCCTCAATTTGGACGCTCGAAAAGGCAGGCTTCACCTGCCAGGATTCCAAATTAGAAAGCATTTCATCTTCACTGGGAAAAGTAAAGAGCTCTTCTCCAATTGGATCATTGGCCACGGTATCTGCTGTCTCATTCGTCAAACCTTCATATGGATCTTCATGCTGATCGCCATGTATACCATTTAATTTCAAGTCTGAAGTCATGTAAAGCAGAAAGTTTAATATTAATTTTTTTGTGAAACTAAAAATTAGTACAAGGTGGTAAAACAGAGAACTCTAGGCGCAATATTTCCGCTTTTTAAGAAATCAGCGAAGATAGTTGACCACGTACGGAACTGGCAAACACTTTACGAACGATTCGGTAAAGTTTATTTCCGAAACGTATGAAATATTTTTCTTAAAAACTAGTTACACGATTCTCAGGTTACAAAAAACATGTCCAACATAAATTGTGCATACAATGCATGAAAAAAGTTATGGTGCAATGATGAATATGATGAACACTTAATTCTTTGGCACAGTAGCTTCAAAGTTTTTCCAATGAAGGGTGAAGGCTGAATAGTCTCCAAGCAAATCTGGAAAAAAATAGTTCCATTCAGAAAAATTTATGTATATATATGTATTGACTAAAGTGAAAAATAAACAGATACTTGTAGATCTCAATGTAAAACTACTATATGTAGAGTACAATAAATTAAGCTTTAACATTTGAAAGTGTTGGTTATTTTCATTGAGTTTTTCCATCACACACCATGTCAGTTTCACTTGAACCTATCCATTTACAGCTATAACTCTCCATTTTAAGTTATCTCTGTCCTGTGCCTACCATCTTATATACTACTTAATCCCTCAGTTTTTCAAGGCTTGGATTGTAAAAACAATTCTAATGGGAATGGTTTGTAACAATTCTTTTTGTCAGAATGTTGCTGACTTTGACAAGTAGTATCAATCAATTCAGTTCAGCCTTATGTAAAATATGGTTGTTGTGAATTTCAATTTATTGTTTTGACATTCCTCGATGCTAACCTGCTAGTCTTCATCATAGTAATAAGCAATATCCCGATTCTCAAAAACACAAACTGGTCATATATGTAGGAAGTTTGAAACTGTAATATTTACAAGGTATGAAAAAATTTAGTTGGAACCTCATTGCTTATAGATGACACTCTCCAAGGCTATTTTTTTGCTTTATACACTGTGAAATAAATTGTAAAAATCTTTGGAAAAACTTACAAAACATTGTAACATGTTTTTTCTTGTCTCTAGTGCTTGTATGGATATTAAGATTAGCTGTAGATTGTGAAAAAAATGAAGGCAGAGAAGCTTTGCATCTAGAATATACACAACACTCAGAATAACTACAAATCAATGTTACTGGAAGTAATTTTGATTTCTAGCACAGTTTTTCTTACTTAAGCATTACAGAATGTTATTTTTCTGGGATACTATCCAGTAACATGCCCAGTAACAGTAATGCCAAGATTATACCCATCCAGGTTTATATTGAGTAGTAGGATTTAAGAATCATTCATCAATGTCCCATCACAATAATGCCTGGATTATGACTGTCCAGGAATGTGTGTAGTAAGTCACATTTTTGTGAACACCACGTAATGTGCCAAGTAACATGCTCAGTACCATATGGACCAGTAATGGTAAACATTGAATCAAACATTTTTTTCATACTATGATAGGATGTCTAGCAATCGCATAGCAACATCACCAGATAATCGCTATGTGGCAGAAAGGTAAATAAATCGGTTATACTCCTGCAGCAGTAATGTCAATGTTAACCTGTAGCTTTTCCAGTAAACTACTCTGTACACTAGTTACATCGTCAATCAAACACATCAAGTCACCTCTCGATTTTTATTAAACACTGGTAATTTTGTCAATATTATTCGTATTACTAGAATAATTACAAGCAACAGTAACTTCACCTTCCAAATGATAGAAAAGTAATTTTTATGCCCCAGTAATAGTCATTCACTTGCAGTGTGGACTTTACAGTTTCAGTGTTGCATAAAATTAAATTCAATAGTGTAAATGTAATAGACCGTAAAGCTCACTGGCTGTGTCGTCAAGTGAATTGCATGATTTTATAGTATGACATTTCTTCAATTTATCTACAAGATTGTTTTCGTTATGGCTAAATGTTCGCAACAGAATTTGGATGATATTGCTAGTTTCTTTGAATGGTTAAATATTTTCTTACCGGCTGCTATCGAATCTAAAATCAAATCGAGATGAAATTTTCGGCTGCAACTGTGAAATATTTCAAGTGCAGCCGGTGAACGATGACTGTCAAATTAATTTACATTTATTTCTCAAGATATATTGCCGAGGAAGCATTTCAATATAGAGTTTTGCTATGCGCGTAAGCGCCGGATGATTAAGTCGAAAACCCGAGGTTACTTGCGTACGTCAGAGCTTTGATTATTGCAGTTCAGAATTTCGCCTAGATCAGAGCGAATCGGGATTTTTAGCTCCTTACCGAATATTTTCTGCTCGTCCACTCTCGAGAAAAGAGGAACAACAGTTGACTATAAGGTAAAAATGTATCATTTAGCATAAGACGGAACCACATTGAATCAGATAATCGTTCTGAATCTGAATATCGCAGAGAAAGTCAACTCTACGACGTCTTGCGTATCACCAATACGGTTTCATTTCTTTTAAGTGTTTTGCTCTGAGAAAATGAAACGTAGGGCTTCTACATGAACACGTCGGAAATCTAAATCCACACTTCATACAACCAAAGTTTTTATACAAGGTACTTGAAAAATTTGAAGTAAGTATCATGTCGAAGTCTTTACAGCAGCTGTAATTTCCTGGACAACTTTACGACCTCAATGCGAACTAGATTCTTGAGCCACAAGATATCTTCCAAGTCTAACATGTTGATTGCAATCCAATTCAATTTAAACACTAAGTTTAACATTAAATTTAGTATGTGAATTACATATCGATTTGCAAATAATCTCGAAAATTCAAGTTTTCATATTTTACAACTCACAGCATTTATTTTCCATACTTTAATTGTCATTGTGCAGCGCGGTCAATAGCTGGCTCTTATCCGAAGTTTCTAGAAAATCCGAGGTGGGCCATGAATTTTGGAATGCCCGGGAATCCTGTCCCGTCCCGTGTCATATCGATGCCACCTCAACAGCAGCAACAGCACCCACAGTTCATGACTAGGAACGTGGTACCGAGGCCTCCGATATCGCAAGCAGTTCATGGTACTGTGTCGAACAATATTCAACATCATACGCCGAAGTCAATGGGATCGGCTATTTCTGGTGGACCTCCGAGGGCACTTGGAACAAGGTACATTTTTCAAACTTTTTGGTTAAATATCAATTTATGCAGGCTGCTATGAAAAAGAAAATTTTTTAGATTAATAAATGTGTCACTTACGTTGACAAAGAGATTGAAGGGGCAAACACGTTTTGATGACTTTTCAGCTCATGTTGAGCACAGCTTTGTTGAAAGGTACTAATTCAAAGGTTAAAATTGATTTACAAATTTATAGAGCTTTCATTAAATGTGATGTAAAGTATGCATTTTCAATCGGTAAACTTCCCTTTCCGCCTTCACTTACGGACAGAAGTTTAATGAAAATCGATTCATTCGGATTCCAAATGACGATGCGAATGCGAAAATGGAATTCTAGAATCTTATTTATACTATTACGGGAAATTTATTTTATGCTAAGTACTTTGGATTTTTCCATGTATTAGTAATCCAGGAACATGCATGTGCAACATTTTGAATTTGTTCATGTTGTTCCCAATGAGAATAGATTCTTCCGAGTAATTTTTTAGCCAGTAAGCAATGTATCAGTATCTGTTAGTGCTTTGATTGAAAATTTGATGATAACCGGAACCTTTCATAAAAGAAAGTCCTAATCTGGACAATCACCTAATTACTATTATTGATTTATAATATTAGCGGATAAATCAGTTCAACATTTACATCACATTCACAGGTGCACTAAATTTTATGTAAGAAAGCTTTAGATTTGTATATTTACACAGGTCGATTGAGCTATTAGATCAACTACGAATGGAAGTAGAGATGCTTACAGCAGAAGTTTCAAATCACAGAGCTGAAAAAGAGGAGTACGAGCAAAAGGTATATTAAAGTTGAAGCATCTTAAAAATTGTTTTCTCTTTTCTTCTCACCTCTTTTTTGCTATTTCTGTATTTAAGTTACTCTGTCATCAGCTTGTCATATGCCATCACAGTTGTTCTAATCATGATGCAAATAAATATTCTACTCAAAGGAATATATGATTGCCTTAAAACTTTTTGAATAAGAACATTTAATGAGATAGTTTTTGCAAATTTTGCCTTTTTATCCTCACTAATGGTTTTGGTAAATCTTGGAGTTTGTTCATAGTGTAATTTTTTTCATGAAAAAAATGCTTAGAGCTTATCTTTTGCAAGAATTTGTTTGCCTTGAAATCTTATCTCAATGAAAATTTTAATGTAAAAATATATTTGAAGTTTTTGATTAATAATTGCGATCAAGGGATACAAAATCAAGGATAATATAATTTCTTTATTGATTCTTACTAAGTTTTTCAATCCTCTAGCTGAATTACTTATGTTGCTTTATTTTATTTCTGTCGTTTTGTTGCATAGTATCGACAGCAACTTACCGAAATGGAGCACATACAGATGACTGTAAATACTCTTAGAGAAGCGCACATACAGCTAAAAGCACGCTATGATGAGGATATTTTAAGGAAAAATGAATCCAGATCTAGCAATATACCCTCTAGTGGACCTCGGGCAACATCGTCGATACCTAGTCCCCTTCTAAATAGTACTGGGGGGTCAAATCGGGCTGGGTTGGCCTCGCGGGGAGGTCTTTTGCCCCTGGAGCACATTAAAGGGGGGGATACCAGGGGATGGAAAATGGCAGACATACAACCTGGAGGGGGATCTGTTCCATCTTCGAATAAAAGACCCCGCCCACGCTCACCTAGTTCATTCGACTATCCTCTGGTAAGTCTTTCGAGTGATTTCATGTTGAGCTAATATTTTTGTATTTTTTCTACATGAAGGAAAAAGTGAAGTCTTACAGTTTATTTTGCTTAGCCTATTAGTTGGTCGTGATTAGCTATTCCTCTTATCTATTTTATATGCAGTAAATTAAGTGAAAAAAAGGATCCAATTTTTATGAATTTTCTCTTTTCATTAATAAACTTTGGATATAACGAATTGATTCGGTAGTCCTTACAGGTTTATAATATTTGAAGTTTTCTGCAGTTGTTTAGCAATTTTCATATTCATGTATAAAATTTTGAATCATATTTATAGGCAAGCCTAAATAGAAAGAATAGCAGCGATAGTATTATGGGGGCAGTAGAGGTGGCAGCCCCAAGAGAACCTTCTTTTAGAGATTCAAATCGTTATAGAATCCACCCCTTTCATGTTTCAGGGAATGGTATGTATCCGCTATCTATACAGACATTAATCTATTGTTTTACATAAGTTAAAATATAGATGAATTTGAGTATGTCTAATAAATATACCTATTATATTATTGAAGGAAATTTATATGGTTTTTAAATTAATTTATGTTCAGTGTAGTTTCTACATGTATATATTTACTGTGTAGTACTTGATGTAGATTCTCAATATGCTATCCAATCAAAGGGATAGTATCTGGGATACGTGTGCTTTTTTTCATTTTTAAGCAGCTATTTTTACTTTTGAAAAAAGAAAAAAAATTGTTTCTAGAGAAAATGTTTGAAATGATGTAAAATGTGCATTATTTATTTTTCAGACCTTCCAATGGGTCATTCCTCCCGAAGTCCCCAGGATAGATTTCTCCCTCCTACAATTCCTAATAATCCCTTAAGACTAGCCCCTCCTCCACCAGACTCCTACCTCTCCTCAGAGCGTTCTATCCGAGGGTCAGACCAAGACAAAAACTCCATAAATCTCCCTGGGCCCATCCTTCCAATGCCTGTATACAGAACATCAAGTAACCAGAAAAGGACTTTGAATGGGGAAGGAGGGGGGCAAAACCACCCCTCACCATCCTATCAAAAGAGTAACAATATGGGTGGGAATGATTCTCGCCATGGGTCCAGTCGAGTGGATAATGATAATCGCCCTAGTATGAATAGGGGTGATAAGGAGCCCCGCCAGGAGGGAAATATGGGTGGAAATGATAGTAGGAAGGGGAGTTTGATAAGGCATTCCCCCCTACCTCCTCCCCCATTTGTGTACCCTAAGTGGACCTTGGAATATACAAAAGGGGTGGATACTAGGAGACCTGCTGTTGAGCTCGAGTCCTGTATTTCACTGGGGAGTGTTGTGTGTTGTGTAAGGTACGCTATGTAAACAAATGTAATAATACCAAAACTAAATAGAATCTCAAAAATATTTCATTTTATTTGACGCATGGAATGCATTGATGTTAGATCAAGGCTAGCAATGCTTCGCTGCTATATATAGTGAAACTTCTGAAGCTGGACACCTTGTATCTTACGGCACCTTATTAAGCCGGACAACTGAAAAGACAGTATCCTTTATTTTGTTTTTGTTTCTTGTATATCTGAGCATCGCTTTCGATTGGACATTTGAGTACTAGATGATGAATTGTCTGATTTAGGTGGCTTCACTATATTCTAGCTTATATAGAAGATAGTCAAACTAGCTTTACAAGTAATTTGCTAGTAATTATTATTTTTTTTATATGCATTGTAGCATGTACATAGTACAAGATGAATTATTATTGATTCTTATAAGAATTTTTGTATCGCAAAAGTCCACGCTTATGTATGTCACGAATTGAAGTTGATTTAATCTCTTGATTTTTGGTTGCTGTAATTTTGCTCTCTTTTGTTTCTCCAAACTGTGTCTTCTTGCGTTATTTCCGCATTATCGGAAGTACTGACAATTGAACCTTACTCTCCATTCACTATACTTTTTATGCATTTTTACAATAAATCAAGTTTCACCTAGAACAGCCTTTTTGCGTTTATTTACACGGCACATATGTTGCATAGACTAGGACATAATAATGTGCTTTCATCCGATCTAAAACGAATTCAGCACTAGAATGTGCATGCAACGAATTAATTTTGTTCAAATAAATTATGCTTTATCAATTTAACGAGATGAATATTTCAATAAAAAATATGACTGTTTGCTTTTAATTTGTTAGATTCTATATGTTTAACCATTTTTTGGTGTTTCATATATGAATGTATATATGCATTCCATAGATTTTCTGCTGATGGCACCAAAGTTGCGACTGGTTCTCACAGTTGCGTAAAAGTTTTTGAAGTCAGCTCTGGACGAGAGTTATTTGAACACAAAAAAGTGGTTCCACCGGAAGATAAAGATGCGGTATGTATATCCGTATGTACCTCTATAATGTAATGTATACATTTTAAATTAATTTAAAGCATTTATTTTCATACATCCTGTAAATCAAATATATTTCTAATAT
Source organism: Vaucheria bursata (assembly GCA_032358265.1). Lineage (NCBI taxonomy): Eukaryota > Xanthophyceae > Vaucheriales > Vaucheriaceae > Vaucheria > Vaucheria bursata. The sequence continues at coordinate 14,451 of JAULBW010027938.1, forward strand.
GATTGTACATACGCATCATAGGTTTGTGTAAAAAGTAATAAATTTTGAAGATACAAATATGTAACTACAACTTTTAAGTTTATTTATGTAATTTTATGCAAGAGCTGGTGACCGTCAACAAGTACCGTAAACTGAAAATCGATATTTATAGCAGATAATCTTTTCAGTGTAAATCTAAAAAATTGTTCTTTTTAGATACTAGTTTCATATGATTAGATTATTCTCTCATGTCGCCTATTTTACATTGAAAAAGGCTACTTAGTTAATCTAATAGCGCTGCTGGAAGCCTTGGCATAATCAACATTCGTAGCCTAAATCAATAAACAAACAGTTTCCTGATGCAGAAATTCTATTGGTCAATTTTTGAATCTATAAATATGGTGTCAGAAATTTGGATTTCGATCTTTTTATTATTTTAGATTTAATGTATTGATATTGATATTTCTGGTTAATGTCATTGTGCAGTTCTTAGTCGTAGGATGTGTATGTATAGCGAATCAAGTTCAGTTGCAGATTGCTTTTGAAATCTGATTGGATAAATGTAGACTTCTATTTTTCTCCACCTAGAAAGATTCGTATTTTTAAAATGTCTACTCTTCATATTGCCTTTTTTAAATTATGAATTTCAGCAAAAATTGTCAAGTTCAGCCCACTAAGAATCGATCTGTAGGGCTCATATATAGAGATAACATTAGCATAATAAAATCCGGATAAATCAAATTTTTACTTGTAATAAATAAATGAAATAGTCATATTATGCCAAGTTATATTTCAGATTTTTGGATATAATGAATTTATCCTGTGGCATGATGTCCTTAACATCTTGCCATAAGTAATTTTGAATTTAATTTTTTAATCTATTTTTTAATATTTATATCATTTCGAATACGTTATAATGTTTGAACGAGCTTGTAGTTCAGCGGACTAGAATGCATGGCTTCAAACCACATTTCTGGAGATTTTTATATTCGAAGTTTACCATACATCTTATCATATTGAAAATGGGTTGACTGCAAATGGCAAAGTTAGATTTCATTCAAGTTCACATGTTTTATCTTAATTAATATGATGTCTTCGTTGTAGGATCCTTATGTTCGAGCTGTCTGCATGAGTCCCAACGGTGAGCAAGTAGTAGCAGTAATGGAGAATAATGCTGCCAGACTACTTTCTTTATTAGAAAATGGACCCCCTCCATTGAACTTAATTGGTCACCAAAGTGAAGTGTACTCCCTTGATTGGACTGGTGATATCATAGCTAGTGGCAGTGGTGACTGTCAGGTACCTGCCTCTTTACAAAACATTAAACCTCTTACAGTTCTTACGTTAGCTATTTTTTAAGCTTGCAATGCTGGGGGTAATTAGAGACTCTTCAAAATAACAAAACATAACATGATAGTGTTTTATCAAGCTAAGTTTTAATTGATAGAGACCAGTGTTATTATATGCAAATTAAAATTATTTTCAAGTGTATTTTTCCTTGATGACAACCATTCATTCGATTTGTGGGATTTTACGTAACAATTTCAAAATTATTCATAAGCTATAGATGTTAGTTATTCAATGTAATGGCATCTTCAATAAATAACATACCAGATAAAGAACAAATAAAAAATCTTTGTACAGTTAACTTCAAATATATTGAATTCGCTATTAGCAAAAATTCATATTGCATCCAAATTCAGTTATAGATTTTTGAATGTAACCATTAAATTCGGGGGTACTTACGAATATCGCAAGTTTACTATATCTTGCTGAAATTTCAGATTATTACTGAAAAATATCATCCGCCACTTTCGACTTGTAAACTGTACAATGATTTCTATATGTGACCCATATTGAAGAACCGGATGATTCAATCTGTACTACAGTAAAATGAAGCATGACTCGCCTTTATATATTTCATATTACGAGCATGTGTTGTGTTTTTTCTTCTCAAGTTTCCACTAGAAAGTTTATTATCAAACCTTAAGATACTGGAATTAGGGTTAAAGATACAATCCATGTGAAAATGTCAATTATAAAGATTCATGAACAGCCATAATAAACTTCATATGGCTGTTAAAATTGAATCCTATTAGGGGAGGGGGATGATGTGGGGATGCTTTTAGATTTCATTTTTGAAATATATGCATATTAATTTTGTATAGGTTCGATTATGGGATGCTAAAAGTGGGTCGTGTAGACTGGTATTAGGAGCCACTAGAGGCCCCACAGATGGGGTAACATGTGTCGCTCTCAGGCCGGATGGGACTCTAGTCGCTGCGGCTAGTATAGATACTACCATACACCTTTGGACTACCTCAGAGGGGGCTCTTATCTATAAACTCGTAAGTCTTTAACACTGAACAGTAATAATAATAGTGCATTTTTGGTGCAGTGTTTAAACTGTAAATGACCTGCCAGTTAGGACTTGTAATCAGAATGTTCATATTGGTGTGATTATTAAGTCAGTTTAAGGTAACTTTAGACATTTTAAAAGTTAGAATTTGCTCTCGCGTAAACCCTTGCGGGTTTCATGTAATTTTTTACTTCCTTTGGTCTTTCAGTTCATACTAAATAGAACTACAAGTTCCATCATAGTAGCTGTGTTTCGTTTCAGAAGTAGCGGTCACAATCAGTTTTTCCAACTAGACTCGTAAAACTTCAAAATTCGTTTTCTATTAAAAATACTGAAAATGAATACTTTCATCTATAAACTACAACCAATTCAACAGCTTTTTCATAGTATTTTTCTATGGGTGGGGGTAGATACTCTAATGAGTTTGATAACAGTAACGATACTTAGTAACAGTATCGCATGCAATAACAGTGATGTGTTTGGTAACACTAGCACTCCAGTAACAGTAAAAAGTGTTAATAATGTAAACAAATATGAAGCTTCCAAAGAAGTAAAATGGAGCATAAATTGTGATTCAAAATACTTGAATCTTATTGATTGAGCTATATTTTGTTCTATATTGTCTTTCAGTTTATAATCCATAAACCGATGGTCTACTATATTGTATATTCTATTATTTGATACTTTTACTGCTTCAACAACTCCATTTCCTGGAATACATTGATATCTCGAATCCGATATATTCAATTCATTGATAGTGTCAGTTTATGGAATATTAACTGCATGTATACGTTTATGTCAACCAGGATAGTCATAGCGAGAGCGTTTACTCAGTAGCGTTTAGTGCAGATGGGTCCCAGTTAATCAGTGGCGGCCTCGATAAAACCACTAAAGTATGGGGTATAAGCAAAGGCTTACCCCCCTCTTCGGTCCCTACACCCACTGTTTTGATAGGCCACAAGGACTATGTACTAAGTGTATGCTGTACTCACGATGGAAGGTGTATATGTGTATTGCATTTTCACTTATAACAAATAAAGGAAAAAAGTCAGTTTATGCCAAGTTAAACTTCAGATTTTTGGATATAATAAATTAATTAAGTGGTTCTGATAAATTCTTTATATCTGAAATAACTGTACAAACAATGACAGAAAAATCTGTGAATGCGTAAAAATTCAATTTATTAGCATGGAAGGCTGCATGCTCTTAGCCAGCATGATCAAATTTTCGATTTTTGCCTGTTTGCAGTAGTGCAGATTGGCGTATCGTGGACATCAATTTAAATTTTATTATTATTCTTGTCTTCTTTTCAATATTTGCAATTTTATTGGTGTATTTGGTGGCAGTATTAAAAATTGATTATTATTTTTTACAGATACATTGTAAGTGGTAGTAAAGATAGTACTGTCATCATGTGGGATATAGTACTAAAACGACAAGCTGTAGTACTACGCGGTTTCCAAAATAGTATTATTGGGGTTGGGGCATGTCCTAATCAAAGATTATTTGCCACTGGCGGGGGCGATAAAGTAATTTGTTTGTGGCGATACACTGAAGCTGAAGATAGAGAGCAGGTAGTACTTTGTTTAATTTCATAGTACTTTTTTCAAACTATTAGTAAACATTACAGTGATTGGTAAAAATTGTATTTTTTTAAATTTATAATCCACTTTTAGTTAGTAGTTTTTTAATTTATGGTGTATATTTTTGATTCCGTAGTACTTACTGAAGCTGAAGATAGTGAGCAGGTAGTACTTTGCTGAATTCCATAGTACTTTTTTGAAATTTATAGAATTGTTTGTAATTTATAATAAGTTGAAGTACTTTTTAGCTCACATTCACAAACCTAATAATGATTTTACATTTTTGAAATTCTATAGAACATTTTTCTCAAAACAGTTTGTAGTACTTTTTGATTATTTTTAACTTTATTCTTTTTAATCAGTGTATGTATATTTTGGGGTAATTTATATTGCAAAAAATGAATATTTTTTAGGATTCGAGCTCTTATTTTAAACAAGTCGAAATAGATTGCATCATTTATCATAATATCTCAGTATTTTGATGGAAATGAGCACTTGCTTCAATAAATAACTCTTAGAAGAGTTAACCTCAATAGAATAATATTATTTTAAAGTGACAAGCTCATTAATTTTATTTACATAACTACATTTAAGCCAATCCAAAGACTTTCTCAATTTTTGCACTAATCTAAGAACAATAATAATTTTTCAAATTCCATTTTGTGCCAAGTTTGTTTCTTTCGATATTTTTTTTAGTTTTTGAGAATCTCAAGCTTTTATTTCAACTTTAAGCGTGACATCACCATACAAATGCCGGTTCAGTTAGGATTCGTAATTTTTTGGTTTGCATGATATTATTTACTCTTTTTGTCTTAAACACTTTTCTAGACTTTCGAATATATATAATTTGTAAGTTCGCTCTCATTGTTACTTGAAAAATCTATCATATACAATAGTTTGCATTTTTATTTCAAATATATGATATTTCAAATTGTGTTGTAATTTTTTCAGCCACATGGTAGCGTAACAAGTAACCGTCGAAATAACAGCAATAACGGCATGTCTGTCCGTATGTTGCATGAAGATGTGAATAGTACCGAAAATGATATAGATTCTGATCAGCAACATCTCGAAGTTGACGATGATAAAGGCACTGATTCGAACAAAGATCCAAGCTCAACTTCATCATTGAAGATAAATGATGGAAGAGACGAAAGTATTTATATGGAAGAAAATATGTCGGAAAATAACGAGGAGTCGGAAAATTCTGAGGAGTTTGGACTTTCTGATGACCGAGGAGAAGAAAGTGAATGTAGTAACTAGATATAGTTTTGGTTACTTTTCTGATAAAAATGCATTTTTTTTCAGTGTTTAGTAGATATTTTTTCACTTATATTCCCTGATATGTTTTGTGGTGCATTCATAGGTATTCATTTTATTATAGGTTCTATAGTTTGGTAGAAGATGTCATATTTTTAAGCTCAAATATTGTATGTTTCAATCGATTTACTATTTACGATACATATATATCAGCATTTGTAGCGGAAAGTAGCATAAATATCTAAGAAACTTAAATTGTGGTTAACTTTTTACATTGTAGCGTCAAGTTTTAATCAACTGTATTCAGCATGGTAGAAAAACGCTTATGAAAAAGTATGCGACAAATTTTTATTTCACAGCATCCAATTTTGCCAGTTAAAATGGAAAAAAATTACAAAATGAAAGCTACTAAAAAAAGCACAGAAATTCATACACGTTTTCAAATATTTCGGCATTTGTATTCTATTCAGAAGATCTCAAAGTAGTCCATAAAGACTCAAATACTGAATTTTATATGGCATATACCACGTTATGTTTCGCTTCCGCATTTATTTTTTATTAGCCTGAGCCCATAAAAATTCCGGGGTAACAGATTTTGGCCTTTCCAACGGTAGTCCTAGTGCACGATCCCAGAATAATTGTGAAAGGGCACCCATTGCTCTCGAAACGCCAAAAAGAACAGTATAATAGTCATGCTCGGTGAAGCCATAATGGCATAGGAGAGCGCCCGAATGTGCATCAACATTAGGCCAAGGATTTTTCACCTAATTTTAAACAAAAAAAATTATTTTACATTAATATTCCATCAACTGATTCTGTTAGTTACACCAGAAACTATCGAATAATCAAACATTTCGGATTAGAAATGTCAATATGAAACACCAGTACATGGAACCGGTGGAGTGATAGAGCATCTAATTTTTTGCATATAATAAATATGTCAGGATCACCCAATTCATAAATATAATTGAAAATCAGAAGCAGAACTTGGCACAAAAAGACTTTCTCCTTTTTTCATTATGGGTAAAATTCAACAAATTGAATTTTCAACAAGAGCCTTCTAGCAGCACAATGAAATAATACCAAAAATTCCAAATTTCTGTTCCAACCCCAAAAAGATTTTATTTTTCTGTAAAAAATGTTTTCTCAATAACTAAGCAATTGTATCGATATGCTTTGGTAGCATATAGTTCAAATTTGTAGCATCACTGGCAGCTTTACTCTTAACTGTCTTCAATTTTTTCCATCAAAAACAAAGTAAAATAACAAAATCACTGTGGCTTGCACATTTAGTTTTAAGGTATTATGAATACATAGCTAGAGGTGCTGTACAAAGTATACGTGACTATGAACCAAAAATCATTAAGCTTTGGTGTGAGCCTCAATATACAATTTATAATTTCAACAGTTTGAGATGATAATAAAACTACACTACCAAAGGCTAATTTATAATAATATTAACAAAACTACATAGGCCTGATGAAAGCCTCTCATCACTATAAATAGAAGATTAAATTTTTTGACAGTACAAGACCAAGAAATAAGCTAAAAAAGAGAAAGATGTTTACCTTGCCAAGTTTGGTAAGTACTCCAGGAACTACTTCATACACGGTACTACATAAAAAAAATACAGAAACAGATGAATATGCAGTCTTATATAAACTACTTCTTTCAATTCTACAATTTACGAATATCTTAAATTAAAAGCTTTTAAATATCTAAAATAAAATTGCACACTTTTTATGAGATTTTTTAATAAGCATCGTAAACAAGGTAGATTAAACTTATCATTATACCACTAAAAATATTTTCAGAGAGCTAATATGATTGGATCATTTTTCAAATATATCAAATAACGATGCGCAGATAAGTGTTTCGAGTGCAAACTGAGTGACTAGCTTTATCCATTTTCAAAATAAAAATATCTGACAGAATGTATGCAAGTACCTCACAATGTGGAAAAGCTCATCATTAGGTAAATGTTTCAGTGCAAATTGCCGCTGTGCTTCATAACGAGGGTCTGTTTTTCTTAGAACGGCATGTCCATATCCCGGAATAACCTATAGAATTATGACAATAATATAAAAATGTCCAGGCCTTTAATATGGGGTAAGTCATCAATTAAAGCGGCTAAGGTTTAAGCATTGCTCATATTGTACACGGATTTACATTTAGGCTTCAGTCATATCTTTTTACATCAAGGGCAATTGGCTCTTACAACACAACTCAAAATGACTTCAACATGGATATCATTCTAGAATATCTATACGTAATTATTCTAGAACACTATCTATTCCATCTAGTACACAAAGTAGTTACCGACATAAAATATTTAGTAGATAATTGACTGATTTAATATGCTAAAGAAAAAAGAGCGATTATACGAAACTTACGGATATGCATACGATTCGTAACCTGTCCTCACTAAGATTTTCGATTCGGAACGATTGAGGACTATTTTTAACCATAATTCCTATCAAACAGAGATATTGGCCCAAATTCTAGCTTACTCCACAGTAGCCTAATTATAGCTTGTACATTTATTTTTACCTTGCCAGAATTCAAAGTTGAGAGCGTAAATTCTTCAATGGTCTTCTTGTCAATCGGCTTGCCAGCTTTTTTGAATTCAGCTTGGAGCTCTAATATCCAGCCGAGCACCTATATCACGTAAAAATCATACTTTACTTCTAAAGTATGCATTCATCCATATGAATATATATATATATAAATGTTTTAATACATATTTGCGCTTTCATGCATGTGTTTTAAATGTACAGTTTCATTTATTATACATTATTGGTCATAATTCGTATCATTTTTCTGTCTTAATTAATATGTGTACATGACTCATGTGCTACATGCATACATGTTAATACATATGTAAACATGCAACAAAAAATATTAAAAAAAAATATATATATAGTATAATTATACTAACATTATTTATGAACAGAAAATTATTGTAAAATAGGGCATATATAGAACATTCATAAGTGCAAATATCTATAATTTATATATTTTTTAAATTACAAAAATGATATTTGTCATAAAGCATGATCATACCACTATAACTTGTAAACAACAGAAAAAGTATAACAAAAAGGACATGCAGTTAACTTTCGATATAATGTATTCGTTGGATACAACAAATTTGTCAATTATATCAAAATTCAATTTATTTGGAAATCCAAAGCTAAACTTGGATACAATATGATTTTTTTGTACATCTGCTCTAAGTGTATATAAGTCACAAGAAATCCGTTAACTATTAAAATAATCATATCAACACACCTCCTGATTAGCCAATCCGTGGAGGGGTCCAGCCAGGGCACAAAGTCCAGCGGCATAAGATAAATAAGGGTCACTTAGAGTAGATCCGACTAGATGAGTAGCATGAGCAGAGGCATTACCTCCCTCGTGATCAGAATGAATGACCATATAGAGCCGCATGAGTTCATCAAATTTTGGATCATTATACCTATATCACAAGTATTTTGAGTTCGAGAACTTCTTTTCAATTTTTATATGCGCTACTTGAATCTTTACATAGAATTCTCACGTACCGATAACTGTTAGAAGGGTACCATCGGTCTGAATTTTCTTTTGAATTGCTGATTTTTATCGTTACTTGTAGAAAGTTTTCATCAAAAACGTCCCACTTGCAAATTTAAGTTGAATTTATCAAGTAGAAATTCTAGTTCAAATGCTATATTATACTTTATATCGCTATCTTAAAATAGAAAAATAAATTAAATATGCATTTATTTTCAATTAGTACTGTCATCTTCCGCTAAACATGTTCCCCATGGGGTTTTATTCGAAAGGAATAAGGACTTTATTTATAAACCATGTGTTTTATTTGAATAGGATTAGTTATTGTTGAATGCATCCACCAACTTCCAAAAACTGTAATATTCAAGACAATTCGAATACAACCTTAGGAGTTATATTCTGGGTAAGACAGAAGTTTTTCTATAACAACTTTTATCAGTCATGCAAATACTGATCTTTTGTTACGGTTAAGATTTGTTGATGATATAGCACAGAGAGGCAGAGATGAGATAGGAAATGACAAAGATACATCATAGATTCAAGTACGCAATTATACTTCGCCATAGCATTGTTCAAGAAACTTATCCTGCAACTACATATTCAAATAATGGCTAGTTTAGTGGGTTTTATATTATATTATGCTTCTAATTAGATATGGCTACAACTTTTACCCAAGTCAGTTTCAACAAATAAGCTAACGGATAAACAGATGAATCAACATACCCAAGGGTCACTTTCGTTAAATCGGTGTGCAATCTTTATGATCCACTCAATTTTGTCATCCACGCATTGATTTAAATGTTCATCCGTTTGAAAATAATGCATACTAATTACCAAGGTTTTACAAAACGTTAATGACATAGGCTAAAACTAACTAAAATAGACTTACCCTAACATACGCGAGAAATTTCCGCTAAAGTCGAGCGTTTCATCCTTCTTCACCACACCATTGTGATACTTGCACCTGTATATAAGAGCAGCAACTTCTGGCAACCGTGCGATCACATCCAGCGTGTCTTCGTAAGTATATTTCCATAGTTCTTTTTTGTTTACCCCGTCGCTATAAGCTTTAGCAAATTTGCTATCAGTCTGCATCGCGGCAACTGAGGCCGCAAATTGCGTCATGGGGTGCATATTCTTTGGAAACGCCCGAATCATTGGCTCAATGTGAGCGGGAAGTTTAGACCTACATGCATTAAAATTGTTTCGTTCATGTACAGTAAACTTTGAACACAACAAATATGTCGGAAAAAACAGCCGATTTGTTGTCTGCTAAATTTCTTTTACCCGATATGCAAAAATTTGAAGCACAACTTGGGAACAATATGAATCAACGATTATTCGTTATAGGTGAAAATTGTAAGAGACTAATTTGTTCCATATGAAGTCTAGCGCATAATTCTTTAATGCTTGTTCAAGTTATCAAGGTTTCATTTTGATTGAATGGATTCAAATAGAACAATATTCCTATAATGCTTTGATAATTCAGTATTATTAAGTAAAAGCTGTTTTATCAACAAATCTAAACAAAAAGTTGGCCCTATTGATTCAAATATAACAAAATGATGCACTAATCGAATATGAGAACAAAAGCAGATTTTTTTAAAGGTATAGGTTTTTGAAATTTACAACTTGTAAAATATATTTTTAAGTATTTAAATATTCTACGCATTACCTGGCTTGAGTTGCCTGAAAGTGCTGAAGATACCAAAAAACTTTTTTATTGGCGAAATAAAGGATATTGTAAAAAATTATGCAGTCATTAACTTTTTGTCTTTCAAAAAAATTCAAGTTTTTATTTTGGGAGTATTTTTGCCGAAATTTTTTCTACTGTAGTAAATAACGAATATTATTTAATTAATCCGATAACTTTTAAAATTTAATTGGTCAAAATAAAAAATAAAAATACGCTTATATTACTTTTTGACAAAGCTTTCTCCAGTTAACATTAAACATACCTGGCATGGAAATCAGCAGTTAAGCTATCAGACTCGGCTTTTGTGGGTACTTTTCCCGTCAAGAGTAGCCAAATGAGTGACTCGGGGGTAGGTTCTCCGCCGGGTTTAAAACCGGGTAATTTTTTCTGGCAGTCCGGTATAGTCATACCCCGAAATCGAATCCCTTCATCGGCATCTAGATTTGATGTTTCCCACATTAGAGTTTTGATACCGCGTGATCCCCCAATAACCTAAAAACATTAAAAAGCGAAAAATCAAAGTAATTTACGAAAGTTTGAAAAAAATCCTAGAAAAAATCATCATCTCTTGATGTTAATTATGTCATATAGTAATAGTGTAGGACAGGTCGCTGAAAGATTATTCGAAAAAAATTGTCACTAATTCTAGTGAAGTTGAAAAGGCAAACAAATGGTTGGACGGCTCATCAGCCCGTAATAAGCTTATCTTTGCTGGAAGGTTGTATTCCAGAACAATTTCATGGAAGTAAAAGTACACCATTCGAAAAAAAAGAAACTTCTTAGCAGTAAAAATCAGAATTAATTCTTCCTGAAATATGGTCGTCAAATCATACCTAGAAAAAACTTAATTTTTTTACATTTAAAAATGCTAATTATTTAGTAGAGCCTAATAAATTTCATTGCACCAAATATAAAGAATGCCAACTGCATTCGAATATTAAAGTTACTGTCAATTACAGTAGAACAAGAATATCAGCAGTTTAACAAAGTCCTATTCATTAATAACATTTAGTAGTAATTATTCAGCCACGTAAGTATTGATTTCTGTAAAAATATATGCATTTAATATGATCAACTGCCCATGAACAGCCACATATTTCTGTAAATGACAGATTTTTGGAAGAAGTAATTACTTGACTTAAATTGAACAGAAATATATTATAGGATTTTGTCCTTTCTAAAATTCAACTATGATAAATATATTGGCTTTCATGAACATCATTCAAATTAAAGGATATAAGTATTTGGAATATGGGTACTAGATATCGAAACATTTCAGTGAATTGTATGTTGACCTTTTCAAAAGGTCATGATTACAAGAACAAAGTGGGACAATTGATTCCACAAAAATTAAAGTGAACACTTTCAAGTTCGTTGATGTGAATGATTCAACTCGACAACTAATAATCAATATTATTTTTGATGAAATTCGATTTGAGCTTCAAATTGTTTTCTAACTCGAATTGCTCTAATAATACCTGATCGATAGTAACTTCACCCAGAGTAACGTGGCCATGCTCTTTCTTTAGCTTTGCTAATGAGGCCTGCTTTTCAGGAATTTGAGCTGAAAGGATGTCCTTCAATGTGGATACTGTTCGTCCGTAAACATGTTTCGAAGTTATCTACAGATCGGTTACAAAATGAATAATATTAAGACATAAAAAATTATAATGAAAAAAGAATACCACTTGTACATTCACTACTTTAAAATGTAATAGGTAAAACAATTTGAAATATAGATTTATCTAAATCGAGTCTTGTTGACAGCCAGCTCAGGCAAGAAATAAAATAAATTAATCACTTGGACAGAATCAAACGAGTGTAATATATTTTCAATATATTAAAGATGGTAGTTGGATATCTCTTCGCTTGCTTGCTATTCTTTAAAAAACACTTATATTTACATAATTTAAGATTTCAGTGGTTTTTCGTTCATTGTTAATTATAGTATTTAAGCGCCAAAAGGAACTACTAAAAAACATTTTCTAACATCATTCCTAGAACAATTTATAGCTACAATTTGCAGTTTTTAATTAGAATCTTATCGAAACTGCGGAACTGCGAGAGGGAACGGAAAACTCACTTTCGGAGCAGTAGACGAAGCAGCAGTCTTCAGGAAATTCATTTTCACAATCTTGCTAATATCAGAAGAATAACTAAGACAATGTTATGCTATGTATGGCATAAAAGAATGTGTGTGATCCGTTTCAATCACAGAAAATATGACGACTCTCCAAATTTCATTTTGAGCTTTTCAACATCACGAATATTTAATTTCAAACTTTTCGTAATACTTTACGCTCTGATTTGTGTCATAGAAAGCAAATTTACATTTAAATGCTTCTTATATACATAAGATTGAACTATTGATCGAAATGGTCTGAAAAAGTAATTTGAAGGATTTGAGAAATTCTTTCTAAATGCCAAGGCTGATTGTCCGTCCATAAGTACCAGTAATTTCATTGGAGAATCTATGTAAATTAAAATGCCACTACAATTCCCATCGAGGTGGTACTAAACCTCAGTGGTGAAGTGACAAAATAAGCGACGACCTCACTGCTGAAGCACATCCATAGTGCACAAAGTCCATTGGCACACCACTTACCATGAGGCAACTAGAAATCTGCACTACTATTGAAAGGGTCAATATTTACTTTTTAAAAGAATTACTTACAGATTGCTGCTGATTGCAAACGAAATAATTGGTCTTTTCTTTGGAGATGCAATAATTTTTTAACAATACTAATATCATAACTACCTAGTGCAGGCCAAAGATTTCTTTTTAAAAATGATCAAATCTATCAATCAATACGCATTTTGAAATATTGTTTCTAGACAAACTATTTTTCAAATTTTTTCATATTCTTCCATGATCAGCATTAGATAGAATCTGTCAAGCTTTTCAATCAAGCCAAGATGTCTTGCAGCAATTCATCATAAATTTGTGCTGAAAACGAAAGAGTGTAATGCACCATCAACTATCATGAGTATTCAGCCCAGAGTGATTTGGCAAGGTAAAGAAGCAGGCTCTGAACTGAGCCCATGACTTAAATCCCAATACTTTCAAACTTGCATTTCTAAAATCAAGCTTTTCTTAGAATTTTTGCTTCATTCTAGCTAGTGCACCAAACACTTTCATTTTCTGATGTAGTTTTTCATAAAATATTTTTGATCTCTTGTAAATTCTTTCATATTTACTGAATATTAAAAATTTTGAAGCAAAAAAATAGCAAAGTATCTGGACAACGACTTTTACCGTTGATCTACAAATATCCAGTAGTAAAAGTTAAATTAATTCTAAAACACATCCTAAATTAATTTTAAAAATAGGTTAAAGTATTAATTTTTTGGAGGCATATAAATCACAAATAATTTAGAAAAATGTATTGGATTTATAAAAAGAAGTATTAAGTAGCTCTTTTGAAGGAGGAAAGATGGAATGATAATCCTTTACAGTATATCAGTATCGATAAAAAGTTTAATGAAAGTAACGTAAGCTGAATTACTTTCCAGATCTGATATTAAACTGAAAATTTGTCATAAAGGCATTAAAAACTTTCTTGTCAGCCATACTATTAATTTTTCAAAGCAGTTAAAAAAATAGTTGTGTGATAAGTCTCTACAGAGTGCTAGTTGTATACCACTTTTAAATTTAATTTTTATTGCATTCATATGAGTTAAAATAAGTAGAAGGAATTAAAACATACCTGGTACTGTGATTGAGATCACAGCACCAGGTAGTACAAGACAATGAGAGAGAGTGGTATAGGCAGTATTCTATAAGAAGGAGTAAATCTATCCACACATGCTAGAGAGTGTATTGCTTACTGAAAAGCTGTAGAAAAGCACTGAGATAGAAACCATCAAATCAGAGTTAGAAATATACAATTACAAAGATGGACTTGTATAACCTCTTCAGATTTTTCTAGGGATCAGAAGAATTTTGTGGTAAATGAGAATAAGTTTCCATGCATAATAAAACATTTCAGATTACAAATAATTGTAGAACTACAGACATGAACTGTTGTTGGAACCATAGTTGTAAGCTGGAGTTTTAGTTGTAGAGAAAAATATCTAAATAGGTACAGATCACAGACATGGGTCACATCTGGAATGGGAACTGGATCAGAAACTAATAGAAGTCTTGACAATATTGTTCTTGAAAATTAATGGAACATAATAAATTGCTATTTCACATATCATCCTTTACTTTATTGACATCATCAAAGTGTATTGTGCACTCCCAGAAGACATCATGATCTGGATTTTTTTGCTTCTTTAAAAAAAATTGAATCGTTATTGAATTGAGAATGATAAGCAATTTAATTTGTAATCCAGCTTTATTAGCTAGCATAAAACAGAGAAGTTTGTTATTTTTCTGTAGAGACATTTTTTTCTGGTGGTATTTTGCATGCATTTGACAGGACATCTGCACTAGACTGCTATGAAAGATTATGAACTAGACATACACTGGTTTCAACATAAGAATCATAATGCATACTATTAATTTACTATGCTACATTTGGTGTTTATACTACCATAATGATGTTCTTGTAGGTACATCATCTTCATTGTCTGTGCCAGGATATTTGCCGGTCCTGCTATCTCTTTAAACTGCTACGGCATGACTGCTCGACTATGTTCGTAAATGTTTGTCTATGTTTGCCTATATTTTGCTTACATCTCTTTGCACATTTTTGCCCATTTTACCTAATTGTGCCTATTATCCTAATTGTGCCTTAAATGCCAAACCCTTTATGTCAATACCTTTGTCACAACCCTTTATAGAATTCTTTATTCTACACCTCTACAGTTTGCCACGTGTCATCTTTCATATGGTTAACTGGAAACTTCCTGGATTATTTTCTTCAACCAGTTCAACTGACAAAAGAATCATTCTATTTTCATCATGCTCCTTTGAAACTCTTCTTTACTGTCTGTTATTCCACTTCAAACTCTGCTTCAACTTATTGAATATTATTCCAGAATTGTCATCAAATTACAATTCCGCTTAAAGCAGCCTTATTATCAATTGCTCCACTTTACTCTGCTTTATTTCTGCTAAAGACAATTTCTTAGAATTTCTTAAATAATCTAGAGTTGTCATATGCTTACCAATGGAAATTACAACATTTATTTATGGAGCAAAAGATGCAGCAAGATTCAGCAAGATTCACCGGAGAGCCAATTTCAAGGGCACTTCAAGAGGGTATACCACAGGAGCTAGTAGGGACATGTTGTCAAGACTTGCAGAAGAAAGGAAAAGGATCGAAGAAACAAGAATAGAACAGGGAAGATGGATAACAGCAAGAGAGAGAACAAGAGAAATAATGGAACGCAAGTGTATCGACTTAAACGTAAATGTAAATGTGTTTCCACTAATGACAAGAAAACAGGAAGATGAAATATAAAAGAATAATTGATGACTAGCTTCATTTCCATTTGCTGATTTGTGGAGAGTCATCTAGAATAAGAAATTCCCATTGGCTGATCTGTGAAGAGTCATCAGAATAATTTCCCATTGGCTAATCTGTGAAAGGTTATCAAAGTATGAATGGAACAAAGTCCCCAATGGCTGTTTTCATGAAGAGTCACAAAAATGAATAGAACAATATCCCATTGACTACTTTTGTGAAGAGTCATTAGAATATATGAAACAGAACATAAAGTATAGAATATTCTGGAATATGCGGATCTAAGGCATTGTTGTAGTCCTAACACATGTTTACTTGTTCGGTCTTGTGTTTATGTTCATTCTTCTGAGTTTAGTAAAACTTCTATATTTTATTAAATCTTTTTGCATTTGCTGTCTGCCTTCTGCCGTACATTGGTCTTACACCCTAGTATAGGTACAAGTAATATATTTGTTAGGAATTAATTCAGGGATTAATTCTAATTTTATAGCTCCAGTCAGTTTTCATTTATGACATTCCAAGTAAGTTGGCTGCACAGATACCAGTAGGGTTATATATTTTGTTGTGTTGATGAAGTTAGCTCATTTCTATCAACACAATTAATGCATGATAAATATACACATTTCTGTCACAATTTCCTGTATTTTGCTGTATTTCATGTTTCTGAAAATACTCTATTGCTGTACCTTCTTCCATCTTAACAGAAACATACATTTACTAATTGGATTGATAGATATTGTTAGGAATCACTAGATTAATGACTATGCATGTAACCAGTAATAAGGACAACCAGAAACCCAAAGAAGACGCAGACAGCCAATAATATCTTAATCCCTATTCATGTATTGTCAAGAAAGAATCTTGTCAACACAATACTACTTAAGAATACATACATATGAGAACACACTAATGAGAACATTCTTTAAGAGAACATACTTTACAAGAATGCACATATAAGACGAATTAAGTCCATAAAGTCACAGTTCCATAACAGATCATGGCAAAACAGATCAGATCATGGCAAAACAGATCAGATCCTGGCAGATATGAGGACACTCTATCAACACAACAAAAACACATGCAGCCCTGTGATACAGTTCAATAAACCCTGTAACCTCCTGCGGTACATTAGAATTCAGCCAAAATATTCCGAATGTGCAAGTCTTCTAGAATCTTATTATTGCACAAATCTCAAATTTTGTGCTGTAGCTACAAATGGAATTAATACTCTAGGAAGTAAAATCCTAACAATCCTCTCTCATGTTTCCCACTTTCCACAAAGCCTTATGGTTTACGTGTATGCCACAGTTATTATTTTTAGTACAGATATATTTAATCAATGAACTTAAGTGCAAATGCGCTGTATTGTAATATTTCTCCTTGGGCTTGAAGTCAACTTAAAATACTCTGCAGGCAAACAAAGTTTAAAAAAGTAAATACATATGGAATCAGGAATGTTTCTTTGGTTGTACCGGCAGTTATTCATGCATATGCAGCAGCCGCATCATGTAGGCAAGATTCATTACTTCATATTATATTTTGGCTCATTATTGATAGTTATTACTTTGACGTTACTGTAAATGGTGCATAGATGACCAGCTATGAGACATTCGCTTAGGTTCAATATTTCTTGCATATTATTGAGCATAATTTAATGAAACCCTGTAAAAAGCGGCTACTACTAGATTTATGTAACGATAATGAAAGTTCCAGAAATATTATTTGATGCACATAATTTCAATGATAATGTTGAAGCTGCAACGACAATATTTTACTGAATTCCTTTTAAGACTATGACTCGTACGGGCCTCTGGATTGTCAGAAATATAGTCATTTCAGCATAGTAACATAACGCCATCAGTCTTCCAGATTCCAGGCATGCTGACAACCGCCTTTCACTGTAATAAGCGTAAAAAATTTAATCTCTAAAGATCTCTATCATGAATGCCTCAATCCTAGCTACCATCAGTTCTTTTCTTGGGTGTAATACTATTGATGCCTCTTCGGAAAGGAGTTTGAATCAGAAACAAACGGATAAGACGCTACTTGCGCCTTCTAGTATTTATGAAACTTCATTCATTCACGTGATAGTTTTTTCGAAAGATCGAGCATTTCAGCTTCAGCAACTTCTCATATCTCTAGATATGCACGTCGATTTCATGGCTGTCGAGAAAAAAGTTAGCGTGATTTACACCGTTTCGTCGAGTGTATTTTTATCATCTTATGATGCACTTAAGCGCGATCACCCTGCGGTTAACTTTGTCAAAGAGACGCCCGATTTTCCGTTTATCTCAGCTTTGATTACTGCTGTTGAATATCAATCTTCTGTCAATGACGTAAACGAATTCGTTATATTCGCTGTTGATGATATGATTTTTTATTGCGATCCACCATTTCCTATAAAATCTGCTTCAATCACACTGACTGAATACACTGAAATTTTTGGAATTCATTTGAAGCTTAATCCTTGCATAACACATTCTCATGCATCGGGCTGCTCTTGTCCAGTTCCTGCCTTACATCTGATCAGTAGCGAAGAATCTCTAGCCTTCCATGGAATCGATGACTCTGCAAAAGGAAAATCATTTGCCACTAACTCATATAATCATCGGGACTTCATTTCATCTATTCTTAGGTTTGACAGGTGTGTTTTTTTATTCCATAATATAGCTTTTAATGAAAATACCTTGACGTATGCATGCGAAATTAATGCATCTAAGAAAAATCACAAAATGCTATTATTTATGTTGAAGTAATCAATTTATCAATGCATTTAGTTTGAAAAGACCAACATACATATTACATCAAATCATTTATTAGCCTTTTTAATGATTTCCATCAATACTTCTGAAAATTTCTATTG
This sequence comes from Vaucheria bursata, assembly GCA_032358265.1. NCBI lineage: Eukaryota > Xanthophyceae > Vaucheriales > Vaucheriaceae > Vaucheria > Vaucheria bursata. Next base: position 33,157 of record JAULBW010027938.1, read on the forward strand.
CGCTTAATGCTCAATGGGACAAATGGACCTATTCCTATGAAATTTCATCACATCAAGCATTATAATGAGTTAGCGCAAGTGTCCTTACAGTGACTCAAAGTGCATGAAGTCATCGGAGAGAGAGCATATACCATACTTTTCGTGTATTGACATTACAAGTGACATAAGTACGGATGTTGTGTCATGTACAGTACCATCCACATTGAGAATTTATTGCGAGAAATTCTTAGTTCTAACTTGGAATGTAATGAATACATTGGGACCACAAAGTAATTTTTTGTATCCAAAAACGAAAGGAAAAGTCTTGGCACCCTATGAATTTTTCAGTTATTTGATGTAAGGGAAAATTAAAGCAAATTCGCCATGTCCAAAGGTTGCTGTACCTTATTCTGGGTTTTCCTTTATTCTCGTCTCAAAGCAGCTTTACTATGCTTTTGACTTTTGTAATAAATTTTGATTTAGCAAGAATTTGATTGTTGCTTCATTTTACTGGTAATACATTTTTCAAATTGACATCCAGATTTGTGCCTCCTAACAGATGTTACTTTTGAATGGTGTATGACAGGTCATCAGTGGCAGGTACAGTTCCTAATGACTGGAACTACCCGTGGGATTTAACCGGTGGTATGTACCGAAAATCTCATGCTCTCTCATTGCTCAAGCTGATACAATCTCAGTTTTTGAACTCTCATATCAATCCGAATTTGTTAGAAACGTATGGAAATCAATTGATTAGAAATGGAATTCCAAATTTTCCAGTAAGCACTGAAATGGGATGTCTATCTTCTCCAATACTTTCGGTAATTACAGTGAACCGAGTCCAGGATACATACAATAATCCTATCTACTCTACTGCTGGCGGTGACTTATTAGAGTTGGAAAGTCTATTCTTAAATGGGGCTAATATTGACACAAAATGGTACAGGTTGCAATATTTTTCTACAGTTCACATTGGCTATCTGTGCATTAAGGAACAAATTAGTTCGGTTATAAATCCAAGTATAATTCTGGAACCGTTACTTTCTATTGTTTTGCCTTTTTATAATGCTACTGAGTGGATAAGCACTTCAGTTTTAAGTATTCTAAATCAATCTTTTAAAAGATTTGAGTTAATCCTAGTTAATGACGGGTCAACTGACGGGTATATGGATCATTTACCCAATTCTGTGATCCATGATTCGCGAGTTCAAATTGTGTCTGCAGAGAAACGCTGCGGTATTTCCAAAGCTTTGATGCTTGGAATTGAAAGTGCCAATACTGATTTAATTGTACGAATGGATGCAGATGATATATGCTTTCCAGATAGATTAAAAAAGCTCTACGAGTATATGCAGGTTCATTCGAATATAGCAGTTTTAGGATCAGGAGCAATTAGTTTTGTTGGAAATAAGCCTATTTTGGGAGCGCAGCGGTATATTTATCACCCTACTGGTACTTACTTTTTGAAATGGGCAATGATGTTTTCATGTTGTATGACTCATCCTACGGTGATTCTTAGAAAAGATGCTGTGGTCCGCTCAGGTATTGACAATATTGGTATGCTTTCTTTTTGATGTATTTGGATTCAAAGCATTAGAAGCCACAAACAAACAATTTTACACTTTTGTTTAGAAGGAGCAATTTTTCTTGGAAACAATATTATTTCAAGTATTAATCGCAGAATTTTTTGTATATTTTACTTCATTTGATTGCACTATTGTAGGATTATGCTAGTGATATGATGTTACCTCATTAAGTAACATATATTCCAATAGAATCAGGCACTTTTTTAATTGTTGAAGGTATATTTTTTGCTCTCTTGTTGCATAATCAGATCAAACTAGATATACTAGAAAATTCTTCAAGAGTTCTTGAAAGAAGTAATTTTTCCATTGTGCAACAATTGCAAGTTTTTAGTCGATAAGGAATCTTTTGAAATGGTTTCTACTGTAGTACCAAATTGAAAGTATTTGTGTGCTTAAACGTTCAGGGGGGTACCATCAAAATGAAGAGCCAGCTGAGGATTATGGACTATGGGTACGTATGCTATACCCAATGCAGGGTATCCCTAGCCCTGTGCCTATGATAACATGCATACCAGATCCCCTGTTATACCTCCGAAGACACGCCAAAAGCATTTCAATTGAGCAGGCAGAAATGCAAAAAAGTAAATCATTGAAAATCTCAGTGGAATGTATATGTAGAATGTTAGGGAGAATTGTCAATGAAGAAGTAGTTCAAATACTACGCGATCCTGTATCTATTAGAAGTGCAGGGGCAGCGCTTGTTGCAGCTTATGCTCTATTAGATCTTATGAAACATGCAGTATTGGAAGCATTGCAGGCAAATGAAAAAGAGCAAAGTCTTTTGATCGAGAGAGATGCGTATGAACGATTGGGATTTATAAGTAGTTTATCAATGAAAAAATTTGGATCAGCTGCAAATCCAATTGTTGAATTGTGGCTTGATAGGTGCAATACTTCAAAAAGTCTTCAGGATATTTTCAAATTCTTGGGCAAATAGAATCATAATTGCCCAGGCTAGACAGGTAAGCTTTTTTTAGTTACTAGTAGGCTTTCCAAGTTGCTGGAGCTTTTTTAGGTGCTGCATACAGTCAATACCAATTGATCATGTGCTTATACTAATCTCCAAATTAAAGGTGATTGTGATGAAAAGAGTTTATTTGATTTTTTTTGTCTATTTTAGTTGAAAATAAAATTAACCCAAACTTCATAGTTGCTCATTCAGCAAATAACTTTGTATCAAAAAATATGATTACTTAATTCAATCTCCAGAGCATTCCATATTATATTGAGTGTACTGTGCTTTGATTAATGTCGAACCACCGGAAAATAACGCTCAGCGTGTTGCATTCGAATAGTACCTTCAAATTTTTATCAAGGAGTTCAATGATGACTACTGGGTAAGACTGGGCGAGGTAATATGAAGATATTGGCAGTACTCCGGTGTTCAAGTAAAATACAAGCAAATCTTTTAATTACTAATTAACATACCTGCTAAGGATTACAAAATTGTGAATGGAACCATTTTTGGTCCTACTGCTGCAATATAAGCTTGAAATTGGAATTCGGTTCACCCTGGTAGATAATACTGATTACAGAAGAGAATTCGATTGTATTCAATGCCTTTGTTGTATAGTGAAAAAAATTCTCACCTGAACTTGAGTCATTTGCTCTTAACTTTTGTGCAGATAAGTTGATTATTTGTAAAGAACAATACCACAACCATCTGCAAGTTAAAAACCTTAGAACGAACGTAATTCGAATAGAGGGCTAATGCGGACTAGAGTACAGATGGTACATGGGTGTACTGCCAATGTTTTCATATGTCATTTCGATAAAAGGTAAAGTAGAGGTAAACATATGCTTTGTGAATTGTACCGATTTTTAAAAATTGAATACATATGAACACCCTAGATTGCAGAAAAACATGAGACTTTTTTCGTAACACTGCGTATGCGATGACTGCTTGTCGTCACAAGCCTGTTCTTGTAGAAAAATATGTTGAAGATGCTGGACTCGATGATGATGGAACTCGGTTACATCTTACTACAGTTCTTCCAGGACTGCATCAATAAAGTGACTTACCACTACTCGTTGATGACCTGTCAAAATTTATAATGAGGTTATATAGACTTGTGATAATTATGAGCTGGTAGACAGAGATGGAAAGATATAAGTTTTCTTATATATATTATTGATATTAAATTCTGTCATCAAACTATAGTAATATAAGATGACACAAATCGATACTCTATTATTTGAGTATGTTGTTGCCAGCAACGATAAATTTACCAAGTGCATGCTAAAATTTAAGAGCAAATAAATTTGAGATAAAAAACAATATATTTTCAAGTTTGAATGCTGATTTGTGATGATCTGTATTTTGCCTTGTTACCAAAAAATTGTCAACATACAGAGTTAAGGCTAATTTACATGTTGCCATTAATCAGTAACTGACAAAAGTTGAAAAATTCTACTGGGTGTTTACCAGTTATTGCTGCCATTTTTCTAGTTTGGTTTATCGATATTTTACCCAGTTATGTCATCGTTCTACACTGAATTTTTTTGTGCTGATTTGACAAGCAATAAGAGGATATAGAGCTTTTTTTGTTAGCATCAAACACAGAACTTATTTTGATCATTTCAAAGTTTTCCATTAATCAGGATAACCAATTCAAACTCTCACAACTTTGAATGAGCAAGGTTCAACCTAATAATTTCTCAAATTCAAAAATGAACTAAGCCTTACTCTTTTATCACTGAAGCAAATTTACCAAAAATACATAAAAAAAGAGTCTTAGTTCAGCTAATTTATGACTCTCAATTAGTCAACCATAGTATGTGGTAATATAAACAAAAAAATAAGTGTCGATTCTTGATTATTTCAAGTATTGTACGAGACTATGAACTTTAATTCTGGTTGTTAGTATAAAGTCTTGGCAGATTGTTTCAGCATCTAAAAAGATCAAAAATTAGAAATATCTACCTGCTTTACTGTTCTATGCGTATACGTGCAGTTATAAATGGCACATGTAGAATACTCCCTTTTATCTATAAGAAATTTTTAAGCTTCTTTAAAGCAACATTTTAAAATCGCCTATGCTACCCTTTGGAGTACAGTAGTTGAACCAGTTCTTTTACATTTATGGCATAGTGCTACACTCAAATATAATTACAATGCAAGCAAATGCTATTCCATTTATACCATCTATTATGATATGGTTTTTGACATTATCTTAAAAATTTAGTTGCCATACTTTTACTCTATAAAGTGATTAATTTGGTACTGCAGAGTATACTTGTTTGGCTTGGTAAATAGGTTATTATCACAATATAGGAATACACTCCTATCTCTCTATTTATACAAAAAGATCCTTCCAACAATATCCACGTTTTCAACATCTATACCATTCTTCACTTTTCCACAAAGTATTTCATCCGTGTTTTTTAAACAGATATCTCCGTTGAATGTCTGACAGAATGACCCCACAAGTCATTATCTGCCCGCTCTATGCTCAGTAATTACATCACATTAAAAATACCTCTCACTTTTCTCTTTTCACTCTGCCCTACCCTGCTGCTTGCAGAGTTACATTGCTGTTACTAGAAGGAGACCCTACCAATACATTATCACTAATATTCAATACATCACGTATCATTTAACTTATTGTTGCTTTTGTTCTATTTTATCTATCTCTTTCTGTTTGTTCATCTTCAGTTGTAAAAGTAATCGACAATTAGCTATATATTTTCAGATGATAACTTGAATACTACTCATTATCATTTAGGTAAACAATAATGAGTAGTTACATTTTACTAACTTACTTGAAAAGGTAACAACATAAAAACCAAATTGACATTTATCCTATCATAACAAGATCCACCAAAGAGTTCTATGCAAAATGTTACATTTGGGCATGGTTTAAGTAGTTTCTTAATATTATCAAATGAAAAATAACAAAACTTGAGTCTATGTAGTTATATTTAGTTGAATATAGGTTTCCAGCATATTTTCATCAGGACATTCAAGATTGAGTGTCATTGTTTTTGTGCCAGAATTTCATTATTCCTCAAGCTATTTATGCTGCTACTACTTTGGTATACTTTCAATGCTTACAATGGCTATTACATTGATAAAGCTTCTAGTTTTTTTAAATTGAGTTTTCAGTATAAACTAAAGCTAAATAGACATATAAGTATCAAGTAAAAGAAGCTGACACTGCAGTGGTAAAGTTTTTGAGCAATATCAATATATTTACTGGTTACTGTCACCATTTTCATTCAATAGTTTGATATTTAATACCATTTCAAGGTAAAAACAAGAAATTTACATTTCAATCCATAGTTTCAAATCTTCAATTCATTTCCACTATACCACATGCAAATGTAATTACAAAGTTTTTTTGAACATTTTTATACGGCAAATAATTATGAATCTACTTCAAAACTACTTATATAGTTTATTGATTGAACTGCATTGCACTAGGTTTTAGGAGATACAATTGCATATTCAAGAATGCCTCTGCAGAGTATTAGCTCTCTTTTTAGCCTTTTGTCAGGAATTAACTTGTATTATGAATTAAATCTTTTTCTACTTATTGCTGCAGATATTCCTCTTTTGAAGATTCTTTATGTCTAGTAATGTTCTCAAAAGTGTCTAGTCATATAACGTTTCTGAATTAAGTAATGCTGTATTGAAGTAGAGTCACTTCTCACATTGCAGGTCAAGATATTAATATATATATTTGAACTATCACTCTCTTGCATTGTTTACCTGTCTTGCCATACGTCATGACACCTTTATATTGTTTTTTACTCCATATTGAGACTATTGCTGCTTTAGAGCGTGATATTAGGTATACGGACAGAAATCCCTTCCACACTGGTTATATCTTTTCTCCTATGCCTTTATTACTATTTTTTCGCATATTTTCTTTTGCTTTTTCTACTTTTTCTTGCTTAATTATCATATGACATTGCAGGATCATTTATTTCTCCAATTATCTTAAAAAGTAAGCCCCAACATTTTCAGCAGATTTAGCAAGCACAGTACTTTTTTTATAATATTTACGCTCATAGTTACAATAATTCATATATCTGGAAACACACTGCGATGATGTACAACAATTGGAGAACAAGGACTGCTTTTACACCTTTGATTACTAGTAGCACGCGGTTAATATTATATTTCTCAATGCTCTATTCAACTGTTATTAATTGTCATATTTCAAATTCATGTATCAATTCCTTAAATGTTTTGATAATTTGTAAAGTTTACCCAATAAATTATTCTGCTATGGTTCGTGTCACAAACAGCACACTTTAAAAATATGATGCGAAGCGTATAGTGCACTACTGTCTACAGAATGTATGTTCAGTTTAACTTTGGGCAACCACCTTTAGAGCATAGTGCTGATTTAACAACATTATAAGTCTTAGGCTCGAATAAATATTGTGCTTGTTGTTATTTGCATTAATATATTTTTAGAACAAATTTATTTTATTAGACTCAATATATACAATTTCAAGTTGCTCGTCCTTGAGCACTGATGCTATGGTGTAACCAAAGACTCTGAAATGCAATCAAGCCTTATATATTATGCCTGGCTCTATAATTTAGTTTAGAATTGACTGGTTCAGACTGCCAATTTAAGCAGTATCAAAAGGTGTACCTTTGCACAAACTAATAGTATTCTAACAAATTGTGCTTATTATTCTATTCAGTACATTGGTAAAAAGTCAAAATTAGGTTCTACATGAAAGAAATTGGAGAATTTCAAAAGAAGTATTTGACGAAATAGAAAACTTTTCGCCTGCAAAAATATTACTAAAGTAAATTGACGTGCGTATGAAATTCTCCATTTTCACCCATGAGATCAATGTTTCTGGGTAATGACTTCACAAAATCTTTATCAAAAATAGCTCCTATCTTAATTTCCTCAATATCAGTAGCACTAACTTTCACAGATATTTTACCATTTGTCTGTTCATCCCACAAGCGGGACATAAGCTCAGTATACGGGGTTCCGAACAATGGGAATCTGCAGGGGTAATTAGATGTGAATGTTTTTTCCCGCCACTCCCGGATATCTTGGAGATGTAAGTCCCCGAAGCAAAGCGCCTCAACCTGAAATACACGATGACCATTCAATTTTCAACGATTCAAAAATTTGAAACAAAAAGTGTTAAAAAGGCAAAAAAAAATTAGGGATTTTTGTTACAGTATTGGGCCTATTTTTTCTTAAATTTTTCCATATGGGCTTTTATTATAAGCGTGAAATATTTAGAAGTGAATCTTATGAAAAGACTAAAAAAATATATTGCGAAAAATATATCATAATATCAAGATTCAGGTCCTAATTTCTTTAAATTTTTCCATAGTGGATAATGCAGAAATACAACTGGGCCATTTTAATACCAATCTCATGATGTTTTCAAATAAAAATTCAAACACTGAAAATATGCAAATAAATTGACGAAAATGTTATGGCTTAATCAAGTATATCTTCCTATTACCGTTATCGGAGTTAGCAAAAACATCAGTTAAAAATGATTTTTTCAATTATTTATGATATAAGGAGATACGCACCCTGTGGTCAACACTTCATGTCTATAAACAGTGAAACCTGCTGAGTCAAACACTCTGTGGCGAAAGACAAATTGTTCAGTTAAATAAGGTGTTCAATTTAAAGAGGTTTTGATCAATTAATAATTATTTATATATGGAATGGTTGAAATATATGCCGATCTGGAAGGGTTAAAAATCTTTTGATTGATAATTTTTATTTAAAAAAAGTAATTAAAACTGTAAGCCTGGGATTTTGATAATCGTATGATCGCCATCTTGCTTCTTAAAGTACCGTGAGGTTAATTAATTCAGCCTCTTGATAGCGATACTCAACCATGAAAAAAGGCATTCTGTGCATTTTCTGGAAACTCTAGCCAGCCATTGCTTGCTCTAAAATATTCCAACCCCACCACTCCAGCAATCTTTAGTTTTTTAAACAAGGCCATTCATAAAAAATTGAGCCAATTTTTTTTTAAATTTATGCTAAAATGTTTATTTTACAGACGAATATGTTCAAGTTAAGGTGGTTCATCTGAACTAAATAAGGAGTGTAAATTCTAACAATCGCTCAGCTGATAGGTGTTTGGGTAAAAGAGTTGTTCAACTTAGCAGGTTTTTCTGTAAAGCAAGTACAAACTACCGTAACGCAGCTAGAGAGAAGCGGCAAGGAAGCCTAAACAAAGTTATGTCTAAAGTTTACTATTTAAATAACTCAAGCCTACTTTGAAGCTAAACAATTATTTTACAGCTATTTCAATCATTGGATTTTTAATGAAAAATGGCAGTCTTAAAATTAATTGCAATTATTTATTGTTTTTTGAAAATAATCATAATACATTAATTTTTTTCGTGATTTTCAAATAATTCTTACTGAAAAAATGCATACATTTATGATGCAATTCTCACCCTGCGTTTAAACGGTTCTAACGCTGAAAGGACAGCATCCACATATGGCCCCGAAGGTGTTCCAATTTCTCCTCCAGTTAGGGGAACAGCTAAAAGATCCAACTTCAACTTCTCAGCTTGAATTAACACATCTCTTATATTTGTATTTTGAAAGGCAACGTTACCGCTAACAGAGTCGCATGTTGTTAACAGGATAACCTCTCATAAAAAGTAGTATTTTTCACTTGACGATCAAATTGAGCTTACTTAGATAAGTATACAAAGTCTAAATATCTCGGATTCGGTGGACAAATGCTATAAATTTTTATTTATCTTTGTGGGGATTTTAAAAGGATAAATATGAAAGATTTTGAATTTGAAATTCTATAAAAAGCTCATAAATTGTATGTAAAAATCAAATCATATCATACAAATAGTTAATGGACAGATTCCCAAAGTGTTATTGAATGTATGCCAAGCGAAAAGGGTACTTGAGCTATTTAATTTTAAATTTTCCATTCTATCTTTCATAGCTTTACTAGATGACACTAACAAATTCATCAGATAGAGGAAAGGTGCATCTCTTTTGAATATTTAAATTAGAAAAATTTTATTTATGATTAAGATTCAAGATCGGATTATTCAGGGTGTTCCTTTCAGAGCATATTTTTGTTTTTTTCCAAAATATTTTTGGGAACTCTGAATAGCTCAGATGTAACTCCAAGTATAATAATCGATACCCTTTAAATAAAAAAATAATATACAAATTTAATAATAATCATTAATTAAAATTCTTTTTTAAACCTGTAGTGGATTCAGCTCAGTCTGTAAGGTGCGTAGTGCCAGGTAGCTATCTTTCCCTCCACTCCAAAAGAGTACATTAAGTAATGTATCTTCATTGTCAGAGCCAGTTCTTTTGCTTTGATTTTTAAAAAGTACCGTTTGAGTGATAGTGTTGGTTCGCATCTTGGGATTAGCAACATTTTTGTGAAGGTACGGACAATGACGACAGCCATTCCCGCAGCAAAAACCTCTACAATAACGTGCATGAATATATTACCTTTTTGCTTCGAGTAATTCGAAATCGAAAAAATTAAATAAAAATACGGTTTGAGTGAAAGCACATTGCAAAATGCAGGGCTCGAAAAAATTTAAATTTATATCCAATTATCCAGAAAAAATAATTTAATCGTTTGTGTGCGACAAAATAATTAAATAGTTTTGGGATTTTACAACCAGCAATCATTTATTTATTATTGACTAGGAAATATCATATCTTCACCATTGAATGATAGAGATTACATTGCATTGCACCAAGATGACCTGGCCTAATTTAAATTAGACTGCACAACTCATCTAATAATACTTTGAAGGTTAAAAATCGACTATACTATTTTAAATTTTCAATAGTTTATTTTTCAGTACAATGTTTGAATAGTTTATAAACATATAACGATTTCAAAATTTTTTTCAAGTAATGAAAAACAAACTTAAAACTATTCCAAGCCCTTGCTCAGATGTAGCATACACTTTAAAAAACTCCATGGCAGAAAAACCATAAGTTTAGTTAAAAATATAAGAGGTACGTTATAAAAGGCAGTAACTTCATTCTAACTTTTCAGCAGAAGTTCTGTGATTGAACCAACAGTTTCAAAAAATTGAGCGCAAAATTCTTGGTTTCATGTTTGATTCTAGCATCGATCATTTAGGCCTAATTAAAAGTCTCATATTCAATTGCAGATTATTTTTTAAAGGTAAAAAAGCAGATATTTCACAAAAAGAGTTTTTTCAGGTAGTCCGAACATTATTGCAGTCGAGTTTGGGTTTTCCAATTTCGCATACCGATTTAAATGCGAGAGAGACGTAAACACTTTGAATCCAGTAACCGGATCGCTATAAAACGACAGACCATCCTCCACAGCCTTCTTGTGTGCATCTTCGATGTCATTCGTAATATTGCTCATGGTCCTCAGAATAAATTTCGCGAATGTTCTATCTACTGTAGAATATGTCAGACCTTCAATGCACGGTGCTGCGGTAATTGCACGATGCATAAATATTAATGATACTGCATTTATCTAATTCTAAAGCAGCTTTCAAAGAGTGCTCAATAATTCCATTTGATTCCTACCCGTCGTGAAATTGTTTCAACGTGCTTTATCTGGTTTGTATAAAATGCCGTTACTAGCTTTTCTATTCCGATCCCAGAAATTTGTCCCAGACTGTTTCGTGCTAAATTTTGCATGTGTAGCATTCGAAAAGAAAACAAACTTTTTCATGTAAATTTCCCTAACACTGACCTTTTGTATGAGATATAATTTTACTGACAGCATAGGTATCTATGAATAGTTGGTCCACTTTTTTTCAAACCAATCAATAGAGGTAAAAAATTTTGGATTAGTATCTAAAAACTCTCTACTGGTACCCTCATTAAATGGCTTACAGTTTTCCAGTTTAAGATCAAATAAGTTCGATTTGGGAAACATTATGCCTCAAAAGCCATAAAAAATTCAAGTAAACGGAACTAGAAATACGTCCAAAGATATGCAACTATGCTTCTGATTAAAACTATCCGATATTTATTTTTTTCTAATTTAGGCAAATAAGAATATACAAATATGTTTTCCTGCTGCTCCAGTTGTTCAACAGCACTACTTCAATAGTGGCATACCCGGTTCGAGTCCGGGATGTGTAGCAGGTTTTCAACTCTCTATGATGTTAATTACATTGGAATATAGTCTGAGCCTAATGTCCACATAAGATTATGAGAACTGAGCGAGTCAGAAAATTTTGGACTTGATTGTATATGCTGCGCCATATCAAAGAGAAAATTTGAGATATTAATTCTCTTATGTAAGCACTGTGTCTAAACAAATAGAGTACATGTGCTGCTTCATTACATGACCTCACGAAAATGAACAAATTGCTATAATACACAAATAATAAAAATAGCTGATATATACATATATATTTCTTGAAACTCTTAAAAATGCAAGTGGGCACATATATATGTACTATATTCTAAATGTATGCAATTTATACCTAGAAGATTCATGCATATACCAGCAAAATCAACTCTCCATCAATACAAAAATATTTCCTGCGAAACTACTATAAACTTGCAGAATTATATATCCCAGAAACTGTTATAGGACCTTTTGGCTATTTATCCAATGAAGTTTTAGACATACATCACGAACGAAATCAGGTGTTGAGTACGGTTTTGCTTCTATTCTCTTCTCTTTTATATATGACCACCTATAAGTTGCATACTTTTGATCGTAAGCGTTGAGTGCTTTACGACCATTTTTTCTCCAAATCGTATCCTCTTTCACCAATGTCTAAAGAAGCAAAAGAAGGCATAAAAAGTTGGTCAAATGTGATTATGATACGTAACTACCTCAAATTGAAGGCGCAACCTTTAATATACAGTTAAACCCCCCATATTTGAAACTTTTCTCAACAAATACCTCTTCATTCAAGTTCTGACTTGAGTTTAAGGTTACTGTTTTGTCCCCTTAAAATAACAATCCCATTAAGTTGTGACAAAAAGTTTTGCTCCGAAGTAATTAATTTGGAGAGATTCTACTATACAACATTAATTATTGCAAATTTTAAAGTGTGGGTGTGTGCGCATGTGCGTGAAATTTTGAGCAAACATCAGCATCAAAAAATGCAAATAAAGTTAAACAAATCAATAGTGCAAGTCATTTTAAGACCATATCAAAATTTAAATTATATGAGTCTATAATCCAATTCTTTCTCATTATAATTGAAATTGAGACTTTTACCGTGTAATATTATTCACTCACACTATCGAAAAACAGCATCTATATTTTTGATACTATTAGATAATTTCTAGTAGACATACAATGAAATACTGCAAAAATAAATGGTGGTCATATATTTCCTGCATATCTCAGGAATACAAACAATAAGTAGACTTAAAGCCAATGAAATCATCTCAATTTAACTGCATGAAATCAGCTAAATATTTATATGTAATTGCATTACATCTCGGCATGAAGTGGCACTGAGTGCAGCCACCCAAATTTGAAATTGCTGTTTTTTCCACCAATCAAATTTAATCATGCTTAATTTGATTGGCTGAATAGATTATCTACTTTGACCATAGAATCCTAGCCCAAATAGAAATCATACAATAGTTGCATTTATTCAATTTACAAAAAGGATTGAAGTTTGCAACTTGTTTACTGTGACCTTTCATTCGGAACAATTTTCAGGAACAAAGTCATGAAGTCGATACCTTGGCCAAAATGGATATTTATCTAGTTATTGCTTACCTTGAAATTAAGATGTAGAAGTGGGGTGATGGGTATAACTGCACATGCCGGTCTCTTGTATATACCATTCAAATGCGTAAGTGAATAATTCTTAGCTATATCACACCAATACATTCCTGGTCCCCAATTTGACCCTGTTTCAGCTGCAACATCTGGCAAAAAAATCTATAAAAAAATACTCATAGTATCAAGAATATTAGCACTAGACATGTAATTCTGTTTCAGCAAAGAAAAATACGCAACTGTACAAAATTGTAACATGGAAAATTTTCATGGTTGAATTTTATGGATTTATATTTGCATTAAAGCATGAATAAGCGTGCATGTAAAGAACAACATACCTCATCCAAGAAGTAGTTAAAAAAGCCTGTATCAATGATCGGAACTTGAATCTCAATGAATCCCACTTGTGCAGCTGCCACTGGTTTACCCAACCTTAACCAATACCAGGGATCTTTAATTTTCTTATTCCTATGCTTTTCATCTGATAAACAAACAGTTTTTTTCAAATTTTGCTACAGTATACTTTAATCTGAAATATATCATTAATCAATTTCTCTCATAGGAGGGCAGGTGGCTCGGGTATTAAGCACAAACAAATAAATATGGCTGAAAGTAAAAAAAATTGCTCTTAAATGAGAGAAAAATAATTTTAGGGCTACCTTCCAATAAAAAAAAGCGCATTTTACCGAAATATGAATAGAAACTCAATAATCTGAGATATGTTGAAAAATTAGTCTACAAATTCGAGTAGAAGAGCATATTTCATATTTGATCAATTCATTCTTGGCCATCAGATTATTACAGTCAAAATATTGAAATGTCAATAGTTGAAATATAGAAGACTTTCAATATAGTTTGATGAGTACGTACTACCACACAGGTGTAAGTGATTTCACAATTGAATCTGAACCAAAAGTTGGTAATATTGATGCAAATGCACAACATGGTGTTCAAATTGAATGATATATCGTTATATTTTCTGAGAATAATTTTTTACACTACTATTTTCATTTAACCAATCAAATTGGGCATTTATTTTTGTCGAGGCTGCATAGATTGTATGTAGAGCGTAAAATTATTTAATCGAATATAAGAATACACGTTACTTTAATCAGATAAAACATGTTTCTATGTTCACTAGGAATAATTTTTATTTTATTCCTTTTAATTGACCAATCAACCAAGTGAACGGAGCATTTACTTTTTAGGGGTAATTTACATGGTACGAAGTAATATTATTGTTATTTTTACCAAATTCTTCATCAAATGGGGTAAACCCATCCAATCCTAGCCTCCAAAGTACTGGCTGAGATATGATTGGTACCCCCGTATTGAATGATAGTCCTAGTGCAGCTGAAAAACTGTCAAAATCGAAACTGTGAAAAGACATATCCTCGTCCAAAAGCCAAATAAGCTCGTATTTTCCAAGTAGCGGTTGAAAAAGTGGCCAATGTAAAACCTAGTGGAAAAAAATTAATTTCATTATTTGTGATTTGACTTTTCATACGATCCTTTAATCTGAACTCTAAAAACTTTAAAATTATAGTTGAATTGAAAATAAATAAAACTGCATATGCAGTGTAATTACCTTTGGAATCCCAGGCTTTCTATCACCATCTATTGCCATAACAATATTTACGCCCTTGGCCCTTGCTTTTGAAACAACTGTGCTTAATTTTGTTGATGCGGTGTTATCGTAAGATATAAGTGCCCAATCGCACTGCAAAATGAAATAGTCACAGAATATGTCCAGAATGAAGGTCAAAGTCATAGAAAAGATAAATAAAATTCATTTTAATTAAACTTATGCAATTATAGTATGATCTTTTTTAATAGAGAAATTTTGGGAGGCAATGTACATAAGCTGTATGTCCTTGTTAAGATTTCAAAACTAAAGTTTCATTTTTCCAATTGATTTGAAAATGAAACGTTTTCTTGATCTTACTGATATAAATCCTAAATATTTGAAAATTTTCAACATAACTAAATTTAGATATTTTTCTGAAAACAGTCTTAATGCTGATTTGTTTAGTCTTTCGACTTTTAATATATATCATGTCATATAAAAATTTTGAAGAATGCTTTCATTGCATTAAAGCTTTTCAAAAACTTCCAAAGACCCAAATAAATATTTTCCAAGTTGAAATCTGTATATGTTAAAATGTTTAACAATTGATAAAATGGTGTCCAAATCCTAATTTTACACCTTAAAAACCTGGTGATTATGAAGAACTGGCCACTAAACTAGAAGGATTCTAAGAGCAAATAGAGAAAATTCCAACAATAAAAAGGTTTAAATGGGTAAAAGCATACCTTGGTGACTTTTTAGTTCATAATGAGTTCAGTTCACTCAAAAAAGGTCATATTCCAAATTTTTCAACAAAGATTTCAAAAATATTTCGTGGCCTATACGGGCTTTAAACCTTATCCAAGGTATGATATGCAGCTAAGTTTGTTGGAAGTGCTCCAAACATCAAAAGTCTGAAACCAATTAGCATTTGGAGTTTCATATCCTCCAAGGAACTCAATTAGAATTTAAACATGATAATTATGGATGTCATTTTCCAGGAGAGTTTGCGGAGTATAGGAATATTGCTAAATCCATTGGTCTATTAGAGAAGACCTTACAGAGCAATTTGAATTCAAAAGATTCGATTTGATAATATCTTAGTGATCATATTTGGGCAGTTTTGGGGCTGGGAAAATTATAAAGATAAATATTATGTGCAAATTTCGTTACCTTATCAGCGAGAGTAATCATATTGTATAATAAGTTATCAAGAAGATAATCTGATGATCCTATTATACAGGTGCATAAAATTTGAAAGGGTTCCATAGCGGTGCAGGCAACAGAAGTGTGAGCCATAGGAAAGCTAGGTAATGCCATTGTTGCGCGCATATGACTAATTCTCATAATATTGAAACTAGAAGAAAATATCACTTTCCAAAGGCTAAATACAGCAAGGGACAGACACGTAAAAAGAATGGCAGTGCGTTGAGAAATAGAAGAATGGCTAAACATTCCAGACTTCTGAAGATTCGGTAAAAAAGTTGGCATTGAAGCTCTAATGAATTCCAGTTAAGATAATTCTAAAGGCAAGGCTTGGTATGTTATCATCAAGTAGTACATACTGGGCATAACTTGAGATGCATCTAAAGTGAATGGCGCGAGTCTGGGCTATGACCGGAATCTGTTGAGAAATTCCATTTAAACGAAATTCGTATAAAAGTGATTATATTCGTTTTCATATGATGAATAAAAATTTACCGTTAAACTTGAATTTGTCGGGTGACTGAAGACATATGACGCCACAAAGTAATTTTCATCCGCATTGAAAAGTCTCCACACCTATGACTTTATTTTGCTCGAGCAAAGTGCCATTGGAGAAAATCTCACTGAACGCAGCAACATGAATGTATTCTTGATAACAGCTGATTATCAAGAATGACAAATAAAAGATAGAAAACTTATTTTTTTTTGCAACTGTTTGGTTCTGTGTGCCCACCCTTTAACAAACTGTTATCATTTGCAAATGATGGTGAGCATGGAGAAACGATCATACCTAGCAAAACAGTTGTGCCAGTCGGAAAAAAGTACTGAGAAGTATTGGTAACAATTGAAGTAGATTCAATATAAAAAAGATTTAATTGATAGAGAGACTAAAATTCAAAAAAATACTATACTTACAGCAGCAACAATTTCCAGGAAAAAGAAATAGGGGGAGGTGACAAAAAATGAGGTTAAAAACAATCATGAACAGTGAAGTTTAAATAAATAAAAGGCAACCATGCTAGTTAATGCAAAAATTCTGCAGCAATTATATATTCTGACATTGAATGGTGCAAGTTTAACTCTAAACAAAATTTACACAAGATAAAGAACGAAAAAATAAAGCATTTTCACTTTATCAAATTGATGGGCATCATTCATTAAATATGCAATGTTTTTATATTCATTACATCAAATTAATTATTGTAATGAGATATAATAGAACAAAGTTTCTATTTTTAGTTAGAAATAGAACAGTATAGTAGAATCTAGATATGTTCCATTCTATATGTGCTAAATAAACAATAGAAAATCAGAAAAAATAGGATTTCTGCACATCTTTATGTATAAATGGGTAGAGAATTGGTATTCAAATCATACTATATTCTATATTTTTGCAGGAACAACAAATCTGGTATCATGAGCACTTTCTTTATTGTACATTAAACTGCAGTGAATATGTGCTGAAAAGCAATTGCCTTCAAGGAGCCACATTGACAAATGAAATAGTTGCAGACATTGGCATATTTAAAATATTATTAATTGATGTGGAACTTGGTTTGAGTTCTTAACAGTGCAGCAGATATTAGCAAAATTAGTTAAAGTTATCAAGTTGCTTGTGCAAAGTGATTGCTTTTCATGCAGTTCTACTAAGTTTGATGTATTCTAATTTGATAATGAATATATGCTGGTAAGCTGCATAGCCATCACTAATAAAATTTTCCCAATATATCTGCAAAGTCCCATATCATCAACTCAGTTTACATCCACATAATAAGTATGCCATTGTAATTCAAAATCACCTAAGAATTTCAGAAAAAAGCAAGTGAAACATTATTATCCATACATTGAGGTCCTTTTCTGTCACCAGTAAAGTGTCCAACTGCAGGGTTTTACTCACAATATAGGAGCACACTCCTTATCTTTAATCCTACTGTTAGGAATGAACTCTTTTAGGGATTAATTCTATTTTTGTAGCTGCGGTCAGTTTTCATTTATGACATTCCAAGTAAATTAGCTGCACAGATGCTAGTAGAGTTATATATTTTGTGTTGATGAAGTTAGCTCACTTCTATCAACACAATTAGTGCACAATAAATGTAAACATTTCTGTCACAGCTTCTTGTGCTTTGTTGTATTTCATGTTTCTAACACCTACATACAAATAAGATCCTTCCAGCATTATCCACGTCTTTAACATCTACACCATGTTTCACTATTCTACAAGGTATTTTCCCAGTGTTTTTCAAACCAGCATCTCTGATAAACGCCTCACGGAGTAATCCCACAATTCAATATCTGGCTGATCTGTACTCAATATTTGTTTATTAATAAAATAATTTATCACTCTTCTCTGTTTTCACTCTGACTATCCTGCTACTGTGCAGAATAACATTGTTATTCCAGAAAAGCTTTCTTTTTGTATATAATCATATAATACATTCTTATCATACAATTTTTTTAGTTTATTGTAATTGTTTTGTTTGTTTTGTGCACTGCTCTTTTATTCTTTTCACATTTATATCATACATTAATGGTATCAAAAAGAATGTTTAACAATGGAACATATTCATAGAGTAACACATGCTATAAATTTAACATGCTGGCCTTAGATTAACATGAATTTTCTACTCCCCTTGTCATTGAAAAAATATAATTCCTGCACTGAGCAATATTTTGAAATGGCTATCATATATATTCTACTTTATTCACTTTGACATGATGCCATGTCACCAGTATCTAATATTTGGATGGAACAGGGCCAGGTATAGACTCCTTCAATGCACTTTCACCAATAGCAAGAGTAGATTCAGGATAGGTATTATCAGTATTAACATAAGTGCAAATTTAGTAAATACAGAAATGTTGAATAATCTAAATTTACGTAAATAGATGATAGGTTGTAATATCAGGATTACTATATCTATGACAACTTAAGTTGTTTCAATTCAATTATTAGTTGAAAATTGGTTATAATTGGTTATCAACTATATTTGTTATATCTCAGGTGATCAGAAGTTTACTTTGGATCATGGCAGGTTAAGTTTTATGAGTTCTCATTGTGTACCACTTAATATACTATAATATATGTGTCCCTTGTCTTGTCCTGTTCTGTTCTTTGATATGACTGTTTGTTGAATGCTATAACTTTCAGTCTGTTGTGATTTTCTATCATAAAATCGTTTCCAGAGAAGGATGAGGTTTATGGTTTTAGATATAAAAAATTCTTGTAAATGCTATGAATGAGACATTGATTCACTTGCAATTCATATATCTTGTAACCATCAAAGTACTTCTGCCTAAAAAAAAGTGTTGCCTGTATAGGTTTGCCAGTCAATGTTGCTAGCAATAAGACCAATGTAAACTAGTTTTTCATGCAGAGTTCTGTCCTGTATAATGAAAAGTCTGTTTGAAGTTGTAGTTTTTTTTTCATTGGTAAGGTTTTCAATTTTTTATATCTTACAGTAGAAACTTTTTCATCATTATTTTGCATTATATAAGGTAGTGAGAGCTATAGGAAGGCTCATTGAGGTGATTGATGCAGTAGGTGTATAGTTGCAATAGTAAATAGTACCAGCTCTTAGTAAATATGATTTAACTTTATAACATGCTTTGTATGTATTACTAGTATCAAAAGCATTGCTTTGATCATGAATATGCATCTAGTATCCAAAACTATTTTTCATGACACCACTTTATGCTGCCAGGCTTTGATTTTTCTTGAAAATAGCTCTATGCTAGTATTATGTATTGGTCCATCTATTTTCTGCAAGAGTAGCAAAAAAAGAATTGGTTTAATATAAGCATAGAAATTATCAACTGACTTAAAAAGGTTAAAAGAAGGTTCACTAAAATCCAAGTGTTCGGACTACAACTATTCTCTAGATCCGCATGTTCTAAAATGTTCTATATTATATGTCCTGTTCCATATCATTTTGTAATGCTCCACAAAACCTAACTAATCAAAATATGTCTAATCATCAAGTTTAAGCTAGTCATAAATTATTCCTTTACATATTTCATGTTAATGTTTTCATTCATTAGTGAAAAGAAATGCACAAACACATAGTGCACACATAAAAGTTATTACACTTATTATTCTTTCTCTTGTTCCATTTGTTCTTATTGTTCTATCTCCATTCTTTTAACTTTCCTTGATCTATTCTTTCTTGCTTCTTTAACCTCTTTCCCTTACAAGTCTTAACACCAAGTCATGGGTATAATCTTTGTCCTCCATCATTATGCTGCAAGTTTGTTTGAACACCTACCTCATATAACAAGGTCATTTGGCAGGATCTCTTTATTTTCATTCCAGACTTGATCCAACCAACAGAAAAGGCAAATGCACAATTCATGGCAAAGTTATGTTGTTGATGATTTAATCAGTAGAAGTCAAGTTACCGCTTTGAGTCCTTTCATTTTGTTCAATTTACTTTTACTATGAAAATTTCTCTTGTTGAAATTTAATACGTTCTTGATTTGAACTATTGGAGATAATATCATTGGTGCATGATATAATGATGAAATTTAATTTAAGTTCATCCAATCAAATTGGCTTGTTTTGGGAAAGCTATTAATTGTCCTCACTGACGGATGTAATAAACTTGGCAAAGATCTAAAAATTGAAGTCCATGGGTGAAAAAAAAGAAGCCCCCCAATTGAGACTTCAGTGTTAAATTTTGAACAATTAGCTCTTTAAGAATTAGTTTTATTACAAATGAGACGTACTTCGCGAAGGAGATGATATAAAGAGTAAGGTTAAAGGTGGAGGAAACGTTTTTTCATTCTGTCATTGGGACATATAGTCAATAAAAGCTGAATGCATCATCATCACTATAACTCGCGGAACTTTCCACTTATAGCAACTGGAGTCATATCAGCCCTGGTTTCTGCAATTGTAACAATATTCGTCATTAATGCTTTTGGAGGAAATTTAGAAAAGGAGAGTTATGATCTTGGAAAAATTAATGCTATGGTGGAACGGGAAGTAAGCAGACAGAGCAAAGGAATTAGCGGCCAACAAATATCAAACCTATACAGCGAAAATCGACCACCAGTCATTAACTTATCGGAATCAGAAAGAAAGAGAATTCTCGTTACAGGAGGTGCTGGCTTTGTGGGATCGCATCTTGTTGATCGATTAATGGGACAAGGTCACGAAGGTAATTTTACAAATGTCTTTGCTCATTCAATTTGTAATCCTGATTTGTATTATTAAGCATAAAATTCGACACACACTTCTTCAAGCTTGGCACAATTTTAGATGAAGAATAAGCTCTAATTTAATGAATGACTATTGATGAGATTTTTTAAATATCAAATTTTATTGACAGAAATGATTCATTTTTTTCAGAATTCTCTTTATTTTTCCCCGAACATGAAAAAATTTGTAATTGATCAATTGGATCATATAGTGACAAAACTCTCCAACAGTAAAATTGAAACCTTCACATTTCATTATATAAACCATGCATTTTTGGATACTGCTGGGCACTAGTTTTTGACATTTCGTTATTATTCAGATAGTGCAGTGAAAAATAAACTATTTTCTAGACTTGAAAGGCCTAAATACTTCTTGTCAGTAATTACTATATACAACATGTAAATTATATCTTGTGGCATACTTCTTAATTGAGTTCATGGCTTAGTAAATAAAGTACCTTGGAGCTCTTTTTGTATTTCCTGGCTGTTTTCAGAGTCTTGGGTGTACCCCCACAATAATAATAGCTGCTGCTCAATTAGACTTTCAAGATAATACAAATTAGCTTTTTTCTAGAAAGTTACAAGTGCACAGAAATTAAAAAAAACTGTTCTAAATTTCATATAAAAAGTTCTTGAATTGTTCTAGTAAAATATATTCCATCAAGACTAACATTATGAAAAAAGCCCCAAAAAATAATTTTGGATACTTTAAAAGTAAGAGCAGTGGTAATCCATGGGTATTTCAATAATTTAAGCAATTATTTTAATTGTTTGCGGTGGTAAATATTGTTGAGTTCATTATTTTATTAATTCTTTTTTGTTAGTGACTGTTGTGGATAATATGTTTACGGGAAGGATGAATAATATTCAACATTGGGTAGGGCATCCACATTTTCAGCTTATTGTTCATGATGTTGTGGAGCCAATTCTGTTAGAAGTAGATCAGGTCAGTCCCTATAGCAGAATGCACACTGAAAGAAAATTTTACTAGTGAATTAATGGATATTTTTCAGTGACTTTTAGTATTATTTTATACTAAGTATCTCTTGAAAAAAAATCTATGTAAAAAATTACTAAATTCCAAGGAATTTTCGTATCAGTGAAGTGATTTTTCGCCTGGTGCAATTTATTATGATCGTACCTCAAAATTTAAAATAAAAATTTGAAAGAATTAAAAAATTATGAGGACAATTTTTTATTCAATACTTTTTGAATAAATATTTGCCTCTTCTTTTCGGAGATTTTTTATGCCTTTCTGGCAGAATGTACTGATTAGCAGTTCAATTGAATTTTTAATAGTTTTTCATAAGAAATGTGCCAGCAGAGGATATTTGAGATAGTTATCCTTTTTGCAAATCAGCTTCTTCCTTCACCCCCCCCTAAATATAAGAAAAGTACCCTTTTTAAGAACTGTTGCTGATGCAAAGTTTTTCTACCTTTCAAAAGGCTTTTTTATTCCAAAAAAATGTTTGTGCTCTAGGCTACTTTTGATGTGTCAAAAATGAGGCAGAAGACGGTAGTTTTGAATAATCTAGCTTTTTACTTTCTTTTTCTTTTTTTACCTCTTTTTACTTCATTTGGTTGTGATTACAGATTTACCACTTAGCTTGTCCAGCATCCCCGCCTCATTATCAGTTAAGATATTAATTTGTCACCATTAAATTAAATATATATATATATATATATCATCTATGTGTAAAATACTGGCTAGTCTTAACTAGAACTGTAAGATTCATATTAAAAAATATTTTCAAATGCTGAAGTTCAACCAATCATATAATTAATATTTCATGCCCATAAAATGAATTCAATAGAAAAAATTAGAATGTAATAATTCAATTAACAATTTACAGTTATAAAAAAACTGTCCTGTACGTTTGATGAAAGAAAAAAATCAGTTTATTTTTTTTAAATTTGTAATGGATATCACGCTGCTTTTCTATGTTCTCCTGACTAATATATATATATATATATATATAAATTGAATTTTAACGTATTTTACTTTGTTAAAAAGTGTATTTTTATTTATGCATACTCGGCATAAGCCTTTATTACATTCAGCCTCCTTACAATTACTCCCTGGCTACATGATTACAACCAATGCTTATAGCTTCTTCTAGCAAAGCTGTCTTAGCTTAATGATATCAATTTTTCTCTTGAGTTCAGCAAATTTTCTGTTTCTTTTTATTCCCTTTTTCTTATTATAACAGATGACATAGATAAATGTTTGATGCAATGAATTTGTCTGGACCACCGGATTAATACCTTATAAGTAAATTTGTTATATCTGAAGTTTATTGTATATAATTTGGACTCATTCTTTAGGATTCATTT
Source organism: Vaucheria bursata (assembly GCA_032358265.1). Lineage (NCBI taxonomy): Eukaryota > Xanthophyceae > Vaucheriales > Vaucheriaceae > Vaucheria > Vaucheria bursata. The sequence goes on from JAULBW010027938.1 coordinate 56,725, forward strand.
AAATCTTAAGAAGTGCAAATTGAATAATCACATGCTCAAACGCAGTCTGAGTTACTCCGGAGAATTACTGCTTGTAAGACATATTGCGTCATCAAGTCAAGATCTTAAATTTATAGTTATGTTTGCTCACTCAAAGCTAGTTCTGGAGTTGAAATTTATGTTAAATTTGTTTTCATTCATTTTTATAGGTATAACCCTGTAAAAACTATTAAAACCTCAACTCAAGGTACACTAAATTTGCTCGGACTAGCTAAAAGGATAGGAGCTCGAATGTTGCTAGCTAGTACTAGTGAGGTAAAATCTTCTAGCAAACTTTGAGTAAAGGTTTATAATTTTGATTTTTCTCCCTAAATATCCTCTTTAAGATGATGGTAGCCAGCAACTCGAGTTGATTCCTTTCCTTCACTATACGAATTTGTAACGTTCTCAACCTTCAAAAATATGACACGAAGGAAAATTTAAAAATCCAAGGTAATTATAAATATTTATGAATTTTAGATAATGTGATTGTCTGCCTCTTGAATTTCAAGTACAGCTGCATAGCCAAAACTTGCACGATTTCAAATCAAATGCGAGCTTTTATTCTTTGGAAATCTTGGATGATAAATCCGGATTTTTGGGGGTGTACAGTACACCTGTATGCTTTATATATATATGATGCTCGAAGGCTTAGAATATTTGGGGACAGCTTAGGTTAAATTCGGGTTTAGGTTCCAATTTAGGATACAGGTTGCGGTTCAACTAGTAATGCGGGTTAGGATTTATCGTCCTTTGAACATAAGACAGGTCTAATATCAGGCTCCATCGAGCTCAATACTCATATATTTCTGCCAAGAGAATCATTTCCCTAACTATTTGAAAAAGGGTTCACTTTGAACTTCAATGCTGTATCGAAAGTTAACCGGAAATCGAGTCTTGAGGAGGTGTGGCCCAAAGGTATTTGATGTATGCTATATTTAAAGGAAGACTGGGATACAATTTAGGACTTAATTATTTGGGAGATGGATTAGACACCGGGGTAGGGTTCAATTACTGTTTGATCAGGGATGAAATTCATAATCCAATTACTGAGAACATTCAATCAATTAGGATTAGGATAGTGTTAGATGTGGGTTTACACAGGACCTGTTAGGGTTAAGGAAGCATGATGTTATTACCATTATTTTTTCTTTTTCAGGTTTATGGGGACCCTGAAGAGCACCCCCAAAAAGAAACATACTGGGGGAATGTAAATCAAATAGGACCCCGGGCATGTTATGATGAGGGGAAGAGGGTGGCTGAAACAATGATGTATGCATATCACGCCCAGTCTGAAGTTGAAGTTCGAGTGGCACGGATATTCAATACATTTGGGCCGCGAATGCACCCCAACGATGGACGTGTAGTTAGCAACTTTATCATCCAGGTTATTTATTTTGATTTGTCAATGAGATAGAGCAATTGATAATTATCCTTTTCTATTGGTCGATAATATCACCGTGTAATTCGATGATGTAGAGTAATTTTAAATTATTCGTTTCTATTGGCTGATAATACATTGGCATGATCAGGTGAAATAGAACAATTTCTAATAATCCATTTCCATTGGCTGACAATATCTCAGTACAACTTGATGAACCAACCCAATGCAGCATAGATTTTAGCAAAATATAGTAAAATAAATGATTACAAGAATAGTATTAGGCTGTCTGTACATTTTTATTAGTTGCCATTTTCGGCTCTTTTTGTAATCTAGAGATATCGACTAGCTACTACTGGCTCTCATATAAGTTGGTTTTATTTGAAAGCAGATTATTATAGTATACTACCCAATATACTACCCATTATTGAATATGCAGTTACATTATATGCTCTTGAAGTTTGCTCATGTTGAATTTTTATCATCATTCTTTGCATCGTATTTGCTGTGTACCTATCTCTGCAGCTATCCCATCAATTATATATAACAAGATTGACTGCGGTTCGGTTGGATAGGATTTAGCCCATTTTGCTTACCTAGTTTTTGAATTTCTATTTGTATTGTTTTTTACATAAACTTTGAATGCATCGAATTAGCTTTTAAAGAATTTTCACTCATAGCAAATAAGTCATATTACGACCAGTTTAGCCTAGATCTTCAGATATAGCAAATTAATCTGTTTGATTGTGTTGAATGATTTGTTTTATCAAATATTTTTTCTATAGGCTTTACAAGGAAAGGCAATTACCATTTATGGGGATGGAACTCAGACCCGATCATTTCAGTATGTCGATGACTTAGTGGACGGACTAGTAATGCTCATGAACTCAGATTACCGTAAGCTTTCATTTTTTTTCTTTTCAAAGTTGTCGGAAAGTTTGTACAAATCACCAGATACAAATCTTTATCAATTGTGGAATAACTTTTGGAACGTTTTCCGGTAACACAAAAAATCGAATTTATACTACTTAAAATGAATGCGAATTTTTTTAATATGTTGAATTTTATAACTGTGCACAATCAAAATTCAAAAATATCCAAGATAAATGTCCAAAATCGTGCAGCTTTAATCGAGTTAGATTTTTCTTAGACACAATAGGTTAAGTTAAAGCTAGTTTCTGCATATAAAATTTCATCCTTTGCTTTTTTATGGTCTGCTTCCAAGTTTCCAAAAGGCATATAAATATGTGCATATGCATTTATTTATGGAATTGCAGTATTGTATATAAAATTCTGCCACCAATTATGTGGAATATCTCAATTCTCATTACTTGTAAGGCTAGAAACATTCTATTGATTCAAAATGGTTGCCAATTTATTACTTTTACAGTTTAACTCTGTGACAAATGAATAAAACTTTCTATGTGTAAAAGAAATGATCAAATTACAAAATTTTCTGTATCAATGTCATACTCCAATCAATCATGTGGTATCTGAATCGCTAAAATTGAAAAACTTATGTATTTGTGAGTTTCAATGGAGTATTAATGTACTATGTTATACTGCTCACAGACCATCCAATGAACATTGGTAATCCTGACGAGTACACTGTTCAAGAATTTGCCGAACTAATTAAATCATTAACGGAAAGTCCAAGCGAAATTCTACACCTTCCTAGCACTGTCGACGATCCTCACAAACGAAGACCGGATATAACATTAGCAATGGAGGTGCTAGGTTGGCAGCCCAAAGTCCCAGTAAAAGAGGGGCTTATTTCAAGCATCAGGTATTTTGAGGGGGTCCTTAAGTCCGGTGAAATCGTACCTAGCGGGCCTAATGCTTCGAAACCTGGGTATCAGTACCCGAAAGTGGACCCCCCATGATAGGCGGTGTTTTATCAGCAATTTTTTAATAATGCGATCTAATTGATTTTACTGAGAAATTTGAATTAAATTTGATTGAGGATAGGGCTTCTTTTTTATATTAAATAAAATATATAGTTTATTATTGATAGAATGGTTATGCTTTTTTGCTTTTGAGATTTGTCGTTATATCGAATAAAAATAGGCGTTTCACTAAAACGGCCACTAAAATTTTGATTTTTCTAAATTTTTTTTAATTTTTTATTTCAACATTAGAAAACTTTAAAACAACTAAGGTAATTGGCTAAATCTAGAACTAATTTCAGCTTGCAATATCAATTGACAAATTTTAGTGCTAGTGAAATTTTAGATAAGTATCTGAAATAATGGGCAAAAGTAGTCGGTAGAATATGAGCTTTTACAGAAATTATAGATGAATATTTTCAAAAAATCTTTCTACTGATTCATTTTAATATTAATGATTCAATACTGCAAGTAGTATCCAAGTTAGGAACCATGCAACATTCGATGCTGCTGCTAAAACTACAAAAATAATTTCATTCGTTTAAATATAAGAAAAAAGTTGGTAGCCAAAAGTCCTCTCTGCTAGCTAATGGCTAACTTGATTTCCAAGTGTTGCCAATGTTTGAAATAAATCATCTTATAACTATGAAGCATTGAACATGCTAGAAGTCAGTTATTAAGGAAAGTATTTATGCATCATAATATATATGTATATGTTCGAATTATGTATTTTAAAAGAGATAGCAAGAGCAACGCATTAGTACATGAATAGTAACTGATACACTAAGAAAATTACTCATGTGTTATATAAAAATGACTTATGAAGTATACCTGCGTCTGCACCTCTTTGAAGTAAGGGAACTACTTCAAGTAATTTAGAAGCACAAGATTAGTTTATGCTCAATTTAAAAATTGCCTCATTATCCAATTATGCATATGACAAGTAAACAGAAATTTTGAGCTATCTCCTAAATCCCAATTTCAAGGAATTTTGAATTGCAATGTATCAAATATTTTTTCAATATATTATTCAATTTAAGTAATAAGTATTCTTTGTATTTCATTCTGTAGAAGAAATGATCAGTTGTACATCAGCAATTGTTTCATTGAGATTAATAAAGTATGATATTATATTGGGAAGCTGATACCTTAAAAAATGATTAAATTCCAACAAAAAAATACACATTTACATCATGTCGCAATTAGATCATTGGTTTTCCATAGACTTTTGAATTTAATGCAATGACTAGAGCACTATTGAAGTGAAGATTTTCACTACTTTCCGAATTTTTTTTATTTTTGCCTTTTATCAGTGTGTCATAAAAATCTACATTGAAGTATCTGTCATATTTTATCCTCTTCAGTTGCCGTGTACATTAGTTCATAGACTTGAAGAAATTTAAATAACAGCTAATTTTCATCAACTCTTTTGGTTAAAATGAAATATTTCGTTTTAGTATTTCATGATTACAAAATTCCACTTGCTGTTATGAATGAAAGCAAACCAAGATGTGTGAAAAACTTTGATATATGCAATTGACAAAGTTTATTTTTACATGCTCAACATATAATTGGCCACTGCATGGTACTTATGATTAAACTTTTGGATTTTAATTTTTGCAGCATATTTTGTCCTGCTGTATAAAAGTGTGAAGCTTGACCTTTCAACCAATGTGAACTGATCACGACGTAATTTTTACACCATTTAAATGGTGAGGATACGTAGTCCACTAATTATCTGTTGTAGGGATATTTCTAATTAGTATAAGTGTTGATAAGATACTGCACTACTAATTGCAAAACAATGCTATGATTTTGTGGTCCCTGAATGCACTACTGTAGGGCGACTAAGAATTGCTGCCCATCATTGAAGGCGTCTATTATTTGAAAAAGAATCCTTTCATTGAAAGGTTCTTGTTGCGGGTTGAAAAATAAGAATATTGGACTTTTCGTTGGTGATGCAAGATTTTGGTTACCCTATGGTAGTGAAAATATAAAATTGCTGATTTTGGCCAATTGATCATAATTTAAAAAATCTGTAAATGATTGCCAACTGTCGGTTAATCACATATCAGGATCAATTTAAAAAATTACGTCGCCTGACAAATTGTCGGTACATATAGGAAAAAAACTGCACAAATAATCGTGTTCGGCGAAGTTTGCAGTGAAGTCATATTTGTAGACCTACATCGATATGGCTCAGGAGCTGAGACGTCCTCTGCGCAAAGAAGATTCAGATGACGATATAACAGAATGTGGATGTCCACTTGCCAAATATTTGCTAGCCTTGGCAATTTGTTTTTTCACTATTTGGACTGTTGTTTCCGTGCTTTGGTTTTCAAAGTGATATGTACTGGGAATATAATTGAAAGCATGAAAATGATGACCAGTAGTACAGTGCTAAATAGTCATTCTTTGCCATTCTTGAGCTATTAAGTAATTCCAGCTACCTAGCGGCATTCTACTCAATTTGTTATAATTATATAGTGCGCCGATCCTCAATGCCTTAAACTTACGATCGATGCTCAGTTTTGTACGTTTCACTTTTTTGCACTAATTTTCTCTTTTTGTAGTAGATTTTGATTGGCCATGAAGTTATTTGCGTATGATGAGTTATATTCTAGAAATTCTTCGGATTTGTAGCAATCACTTTGAATCGAATAACCAAGGTTTATATCATAGATTGTTCTAAAAAATACTGCAGCATGTCGGCAATTTGAATGCCGCTTTTACCTCTTTTTATTTCTATTTAAACGAGCAGAGCTGTACAGATATTGGCCAAGGAATGAATGAGCGAACAAACTGCTATAGTTTCAAAAGATATGAAACCAAATTTTAGAGGGATGCAAAATGTAAATGTTTCGCTTTCATGGGAAATTGTATTTTTGAAGTACTCTTGTCCGAGAAATATATTATTTCATTGCATTTTTCTTAGACCGAAAAGAATACAGAAACACAGAACATTAACTAAAAAGTATATACAAATATGTATTTTTCAAATACATACTAATGCAATTTCTATTTTGCAATTATTTTTATATTTTATTGAAAATATTGAGTTAAAAAATTAGCAATAAAGAACTAAAATATGTCATTACAATTTCAGAAGAAAATTAACATTCGATATTCCATTTGCCACAGCACGCCAGTTGGCTAATCACGTGACAGACTCATTAAAAAAGAGGACTGTAATAAATGTTTTTATGGAAGTATTTTTTTTATGAGAAAGGAAAAATTTGTTTGCTACCATTAAAGATTCAAGATCAGAAAAAATTATTTTTCAATACGATTGCTCTCTGAAAATTTTTGTTTCATTATGTTCAGCTGAGCATCCATTTTCTGCCTATTTCCTATTAGCAAAACAGTTGGAAAGTTTCATCCCCAAAATTTAATTAATTTCTATCCTTTCTGTGGCTCAGCGCAATCCTTCGCCTCCCCCCTAAAATTAAGAAAAAGTCGCATTTTTAAAAACATAGCGCATTTGTGAGTTTTTCCGCCCCTAGGAGTTTTTTATTTCGAATAATCGTTCTTGTAAAGGCTTTTCAACATGTGTCAACAATGTTTTATAACTGGAAAAAAGACATGAGACAGTAGTGGTATGGCTAAAATCTAGAAATCCATTGCATTTCTAATTTATTTCACTTACTTTTTTGTAGATGTTCATGCCAGGAAAACAGATTTAACATGAATGGGTAATGCGATAAAAAAACTTTTGCTTAGGTGCCCTCATTAACTTTCAACTTTGACACGGAATTGATCTGAAATGAAAGACTGCGTTTAATCTAGCCTAAATTTAACTGAAGATAATAGTTTTTCATGTATATTTCAACAGCTTTGACCTTTCATTTGGGTCATAATTCCGTGGACAGTTATCAATAGACTTCTGCACCCGTTGCTTCAACATGAATCGCTTAGGTACTCTTTTGCATGTACAACATACTGCAGTCGTGAGTCTTGAATTACCACTAGTGCTAACTCTCTTTAAAAATCTCACTTGTCGAATAATCACCCTTCATTATAATGCAGCTCAGTTATTTTTGTGAAAGTGAATGTTGACTAATACAGATTGCCAAAATATTTATGGGAGTATACTCCATATTCTACTATGTACAAATAGATCTTTCCATATCTCTAAATTACTACCATTTTTAGCTAATATCTCCACCGTTTTTTCTTTGATAATCCCATAATTAGCTTTTTGGCTGAAATGACATTTTACAAAACTTTGCTAATCTCAATCACTTCTCTTGCTTTAGGTGATACTCTTCCAGTTTGAAAAACATTGTTGGAACTTCATGCTTTCACTAGAAGTCAAGCTTACATTTTGCCTTACTTCTAATACATTGTCTTGTGCCACTTATCATTTGTTTAGTTTTCTGTTCGTGTATCATTATTTATTTCACACACATACTATATCATAGCAGTCAAAAATTTATATCCTATGGTACGGTATGTTAGAAATGTTGAGTTTTCATCGCAAATTTCAAGCTTATAACAAAGGAACCTTTAAATAGTCTTTAAAACAGCTACAAAATGCATTGAAAACAGAAATCAAAGAGATTTGTATTTACTTAAGCCGAGGGTGTATATTACCATAGATATTTACGCAATTTTTCACATTTGTCATAGTAGTAAATTCAATTGGCGGAACTTGAAGCTAACGTTCAAATATCATATTTTTCTCATGTCAGTTTGTTGTTCAAAGTTCGAAGCATCACATTGAAGATCCAAATCTTTAAAAGAACGCTTTAAGGCAAGCCCACACATTGTAAAACGTTACAAAAAAATCCCATACAAATATTCTTAAGGTGTAGAGGCACAACAAAGAAATAAAAAGATAATTCATTTGCAAACGAGCTTAAGTTGTCGCGACACATTTCATTTGAACAAATGTTATATGCATAGGCGCAAGAATGGAACAAAGGAATTCATTCCTTTGCGAAGGAGCTTACATCAGTTAGAGCATATTTCAAGTGAATAAAACAAAAATGGTACAACAAGAGCAACAGCGATAAAAAAATTCAGTTTATATACACTAAGATTCATTTCACGAATAAGCTACATTCACAGAACTTGAGAATGTACTATTCGCCAGTAATATGCACAACCACCTAAGCAAATCAGATTTGAAACTATTTAAACGTACATACATCATACGAGCATACACGTGTCTGCATGTACATATAAAGCAAGTGAATATCAAATATCGCTACATTTTCGTTGAAGTTGGATCGGAAGAATTAGTTACATGCTGATATTTACGTCCCAACCCTTCGGCACTCAATAGCAGAGTATCTAAATACTTCTGTAAGCTTTGGCGATCCAATCCACCAACACCTTGAAATGAACTGGAGACAAAGCAAATTAACATTAAACTTTATATTTAGGTTAACAGAAAAATTTGGATATAACGAATTCAATTTTAATGAAAAAGTTATATTGTGCCTTTAGCTTCTGATTTTTCGGATGAAGAAAATTTCGGATATGATAAACTTTCCGGAAGTTTAATGAACTTCAATCGGATACAGTGAATTGATTTGGTGGTCAGGACTGGTTTGCTATATCAGAAGTTTACTGCAAATTAAATTTGACATTTTTCAAAATTGCGAATGGAAAAACTCTACGGAGCTTAACCAATTTTCAAATTTAACTGTTCTGTTTACCTTGGGGAATACTCCGAAGTGCTCATTTTAGCCCCTCCAAAAGTGCCATCCAAAAGCAGCGTTTCCACCAATAAGGCTGCCTTTTCTAAACGCTCTTGACCCTCCCTAAACTGGCCCAGAACTTCACTCACTGCCCCATCTCGGGCCAACTTAAGGGCCCCCTGAAATATCAGCTGCTCTGCAGAAAGAGTCTTTTCAGAAGGTAATGCATTCATTGAATACACAGTTCGGCTTGGGTCATTGTTTGATGTTGGGTTCATTGTACTATTTGCAAAATCATCGGATGAACTCTTCAGCTAAAAAATAAAAAAGTACTTCATTTATTTACAACTTACCTTTTGTTGTAAATCATTCTTTTATGCATATATCAACCAATTCTAATGTTTTGAGTTTACATCAAAATGCCGGCAATGAACTGTTCAAGATAGCACATAGGGCATTATAATTGGAGGAACTCAACATAATGCTGTTGTAATCGGATAAACTATGATAATGATAATATTGTTTTACTTTAATCGATAATTAACGATTTCAATCACTGCCCATATTGCATAAGCGTTTCATCATTTGAAGCATCCCAAGATATTTATTTTGCTCCATCTCAACAAAGCATACCATTTGTCATTCATTAGAGCTTTAAGTCGATTAAAGATACGACAGAAGAAGTGGAAGAAAATTCTACAGCACAATAAGGGAGATACTACAAGGAGCTCTGGGCAAAGTAATTCAAATGTGCAGTAGTAAGTGAAAAATACTATGAAACATTAAGCGCTGTTGAGAAAAATCATCAACCAAAAAAGGTGGTTTAAAACATACAAAATAAAATCTACCTTTTAAAGGAATTAAATATGAATGTAATATATTGTCAGCTCTTACTGTGATTCATTACATATGGCAACGATTTCTATAGAATTTTCAGAACAAAAATATTCATTCATAGCAAAACATACTTAAATTCAACAAGATCAAATTATGATAACAGCAAAAATCACCAAAAAAAGTACATAGTACTTCTAGTCGCCACAAATAAATAAATTTTCAAACAGAATTTCTTTTTCCCATACTACTCTAGAGATGTTAAAAAATTCATGATTCAAGAATTGTAGATTGAGCATTATTAAATGGAATTTTTCCTGAATATAAAGCATACCAAATTTCAAATTTCTTTAAGTCATAACTCCTCAAGACTCAGTTTTCGGCTTGATTTTAAACATGTAACATGGAAATCAAAAAGTTGGCCTTTTGAACGGTATGGGTAGCAATTTTCTTAGAAAAAATTAATGAAATTTTGAAAGAAGATGGTAGCACAATTTGATCGATTAGTTCATTTCTATTCTGATATTTTCTTAAATTATTGCATAAAAACTAATGATCAAAGGAATTTGTAAACGAAAATTAACACAATAAACTTTGGAGATTAGGAATCTGTCGAGACATTCTAATTCATTTATATTATCCAAAAATCTGACACCGGACTTAGCATAATATGACTTTTCATCAATTCATTATAAACGAAAATTGGATAACAGCGAATTTATTATATACGACGTTAACTTTAACAATATATACCTTTTCATTACACTGCTCGGACCTATCCAATACGGCCGAAAATTGCTGGGCCAGCCACAGCTGGAGGCTCTCTCCCCAAGTAAGAAGCTGTTGGGATACATCTTGGGGAGAACTTGGGGGATCAGACCCCCTGCTTATGTCCTGCTTCAGGCCATCCAGGGTCTGTCGGGCCCAAGTTATGGCAGTCTTAATCATACTAAGACTTTTTAAATAAAGAACTAATGCTTCCCCAAAGAGTCGAGTACCATCTAAAAGTACAAAAATGAAAAAAATGTATTATGTACACAATTTCAAATTTGCTTAGTATTTTAAAACTTTAACTTCTTTTGCTGTTTCCATAATTTGAACATGCAGTAAACATCGGATATAACGAATAATTTGGTGGTCCCGCAAAATTCGTGATACCTGAAACAACTTGCTTTGTTCGGATTCCACAGAATTTCAAGTATGTTCTTCAATCTATTTTTGCTGCAAAATTTTAATTTATTTCGTTCCAATGAGAAGAACTGCATTAAATATGCAATAGATGCTCTTAATTTTATACTGTCACCTACAAATTATCTAACTATATCAATTTACGACACAGGGTGCAATACATTTAAGACTTTCCATTAGGAAAAAAGTTTTGAAAAACTAGAATCTGAAAAATGAAAAAGTAAGAAATTTGGCGCTAAGAAATTGCCAAACAGTTTGCACCAATTCCAATTCATCAATTCTTGTTTTTTGGAGAATTCTTTGGGTGTTAATCAGGATTTCGGGGATCAATTTAAAGGAAAAATAATATCATTTTTTTTCCAAAGATGGCTCGAGGTCTAAATCGGCCAAAATAGTATTTAAATAATTTGGCAAAAACTGCTGCGGGAACTTTTTAATTTTAGCACTTCAATATATTTTTTTATGCGTATTACTAGGACATCTGCCCCTCACTTCACTGCAGCCTCCATACCCCATCTCCCTTGCTATGCTAAGGTCGATTTTGTACTTCCCTGGCTGCGCTTGGGTCATTTACTCGTCATGTTTTAAAACAGTTCTTTTGCTACTGACCATAGCTAAAGAAGCAAATGTGCCCTTTCGGTGCCAAGCATTATAAATCAGTCGATTGTCATGCAAACTTAGCCTTTTTCACTTCGATTTAGGTTATGTTGATATGAAATGCTCATCTTGTATCTTCAAAATCCAAAATTGGTTAGTAATAAAATTTACAACAGTACCCAGGAGCTTTGCACAACGAATAAAAATTACTGACTTTTCTTCGTAATAAAAATATATAAAAAATTCAGATATTGGGACTTACCGGCATGTTCTCTGGGGATATCAAGGGGAGTCTCATTTCCCCCAAAATACTCACATTTCATATCAAATCCTAGGCCTAGAGCTATACTCATACCCACAGCCACCCTCTCAAATAAGGGCTTAGTATTTGATATTGCATCAATTCCGCTATTTCCAATTGCAACCTAAATTAAATTTGAATGAGTGATACTTAAAATCATATGATAAATTATAACAACGAATTTCTGCATTAGTCGACCGAATAAGTTACAAGCGGTATTAGCGCGAAAAACTCAACAATAAAAATTAATGCATTTAATCAAATCGAAAATTGGCTAGCAGCATTATCAAACAGCAGCACTTTTACCTGTCCTTCAATTGTATTGGCCAGTCGACTATCACTCTCCGTGTTATACTGGGAAGTAATAGTAATGTTCATTAGACTAGCACAGGAAGCTTTCGCATTTGCAATGTGAGCAGCAATGTATGACGAATGATACGAACGCAACGCTGTAACCACCTGTGTTGTATTTGAACAAAAAAGGATGTACTTAAGTACCTCACAGTATGGATACCAATTTAGAAAGGGAGACTTTTAACTGGACAATGAAAATTTATGACAATGAAAAGTTAAAATATATTTGATGTGCTCTTTCGAAATATTTCTCCCAAGTAATGATCATTGATTTGAATATTTACAGTGAGTTTATTTGTTAATAGTCCCATATCTAGGTTTAATTAGCTAACTAATGTTTAAGGTTGCAGAAACCACCAAAAAATGAAGCCAAAGATTCATTATGCAAAATACTTTTGAGCATTAATAAAAAAATGACATAATAAAATTTAAGCACACAAACTTATTCTATATCATACTATATTGAAATAAATTGTAATTCAGATCACTTGAATTATAAAATTTAATTATTCATCTACAGCTATCCGCGTGAATGTGAATGAAAAATTGTCCTTTATATTCAAAATCATAAATATACTAGGCATATCTACCAATTTAATACTAATATTTTTTTGAGTACTTTAGCGAAGGATTACACTATTTATACGGAGCGTCAAAGTGCCCTACCATACATAGCTTGCTATCTCATGAAGACATGAAAATGTTTTTTTTATAAGTAGTTCTATCAATGATCAAGTTTGTTAAAAAGAAGAGTAAAGCCACATAAGGTTTACATACAAGTAAAATTGTTTGAAAAATTTGTTGGCATGCCCAAATATCTGTTTCGTTTTAGTAAAACATACATTTGCATCTCCAAGCTGCGCTAACAGCACCGCTCTTCTTCCGAAAACTTCAACAAATTGAAGGCACCTTAATACCCCCTCTAAATCCCCCATTCCCCCTAAATTCCCTCTCCCCTTCACATACCCCATAGGAGGATTCATTGGATTCACACTTCTGTGCTTTGACTCATTGACGTTCCCGCTACTTCTTTCCACAATCACGAAATCATCGCTGCCGGCTAGGGGATGAACTTCGTCTTGCAGAGCCTGACTGAGGGGGGGTATTTGACTCATGTGCTTAGAGAAAGGCCCCCTCATGTCAGCTCCAGACCCGAAATTAGCTCCCATGACTGTAATCATGGGCTGTGTTGTGGGGGGAGAGGCTGTTAATGGCTTGAAAGTGCGTGTTTGTTGGGGTGTTGGAGGGGGGTTATAGTGAGCTTGGGACATTTGGCGATTTGCTCCAGTCATAGCAACGTTAACTTCATCCTTATAAACAGCCCCAGTGCCATCCCTTGAAGATTTCTACAAGTACATATATAACAATCAATACTCAATTAAAAATAAAAAAATTATTGATATATATAAATTTGCAGTGAGTGAAATAAACTCCAGATATAGCAAAATAATTAGGTTGTTCCGATAGATTCGTTTTATTTGAAATTTACTGCAATTCCATCTGAACTTAAACAAAAGCTAATTACTGAAATTCCGAAAATCTAAGGAAAAAATATGTATGGAAACTACAAGTTAACATTCAAAAACCTTATTTTTCAAAATACCAATTCAAATAGTGACCACTTAATTCATTATAAGACAAAAATACATATTATCATCAATTATAAGATGATTCAATTCAAATTTTAAAAAAATGATAAGACCAAAAGGAAGATTGCTTATAAGAAGACTCACCGGAGGGAAAATTGAGGGCTTCGAAGAATTATTTAATCTTTTAGTTTTATCAGTAACATAAATTTAGTCGTTTCTTAATCAATGATCATATGTTTTTCTACTTTTGATGAGTTAGGACCTCTCCTGATACAAAAGCAAATTAAACTTAATTACTGTTGTGAACAAAGCTCACAAAAAAGAAGTGATCGGAAATTCATAATTTAAATATCAATTTTTTCATTTATACATAACCAGTTTCATGAGAAACTATTCAAATTTAGTAAGAGGGGAGAAAAGATGCCATCAAGTGAGCATCAATCTCAAAATTGTTCTATTTCAACGTATCTTTGAGCCTTTCTTCAGATCTTAAAATAGAACAATTTTGAGATTGATGCTCACTTGATGGCATCTTTTCTCCTCTCTTACTCAAATTTAACATGGCCTTCGGGGTGCTTGGTAAGTCTTTAGAGAGCAAAAACTTCATATTTACATCATATTGTGAAGGTTTACTTACGAAGGATGTACTTGATTTTCCAATTTCATTAACAATTGGGGGCTGAACAGGGGTCATTTGGGGGGGCGGTTCCTGGTCATTGGCTTGATTTTTTGGGGAGTCTTGAGTAATTTTGGGGGATATTTCGATAAACTCGGAGGAAAAAAATGTCTCAAAAGATGCCCTGTGTAGAGGTTGCCTCTTTAAGAGCATTTTCAACACATTTACACAATTTTCGCTGATTGCAATATCCTCCGGAATATATAGGGATCTTCGGTTAATATTCTGTTAAAAAAGTATAATATGTTGAAACTCACAAATCATTTGATGAATTTTACATATGAGCACATGTAATGAATGCAATCCGATATAACCAATTTATACTGGAAAACAAAATCTGCAGTCATCACCAGATTAGACAATTTTTTAGCAGATATAGCAGATGTAACATTTGAGGCTTTTCAAATTAGCAAAAACTGCTAAATTACACAGAAAGACAGGCATTTGAGAATCTAAGGGAAATCTAATCGATGCAACTTTACATGTCTCCCTAGTACACGCAAAAATAATGTTTATAAAATTAATTATTGTTTCACTTGAAAAATGTAATGTGCAGAACAGTTTTATAGCCAAGTAAAAATTAAAAATATGAGTGTGCAGTTACATTCAATCAGAAGGACAGAAAATAATATTTTCCAGTAGAATATCGCTAGTCTACATTCGTGCTTGTAATACTTCATGAATCTCCATCTTTTAGGGGAAGTTCGAAATTTTGTAACCATTTCATATCCGAGGAAAATTCGAATCCAACGATATATGTATCATAAAATATCACTTAAAAACTGACAGTCACTTAGAACTTGTTACATACTCAATGCAACCTCCAATAAAACGCCTACTGGTTAAAATGCAAAATACTGTTCTAAGAACAAACACTAGAACTCTTTTATCGCTTTCGAAGGCGGTTTGCTAATGGTTGAAGCAGCTTTATTTACTACCTTAAGGAGTTCATTTGAGCTCGATCCTCCATAAGGTGGTCTACCCACCACCATTTCAAATAAAATTGTTCCGACAGACCATAGATCAGCCTTTGCATCATATTTTTTTCCTTCTAGTATCTCTGGGGCCATATATAGCGGACTTCCACATAATGTTTCAGCCATCATTGCCACAGCAAGGTGTCTAGCAAATCCAAAATCCGCAATTTTAAGCACAAAACCTAGTGTACCGTCATCAGCATTTCTCATTGTACCCCCTAAATAAAGAAAATATCCTTACGCGAATGAATGTGTACGATGAATAAGGAAAAAGTTCAAGGATATATCTATGTTCATTTAAAAATTATCAGCTGGTATTAACAAAATGAATTATAGGTTGTTGGTGCACATCATAGTGTTGCAGAGAGCGCATGAAACATCCATAGTAAATATCAATTAACATATATAAATATATATATATATATATATATTGTATTTAAGATACTTATGATATTTTTACCATGTATGAACGGGCATTTACACGTTTGCATCAATCTATACATTCATGCATATCTGTATTGTATGAATATATGTATCCAAGGTTGCTCAAAATGTACGTATGTATCCATGAATTTTTACATGTGTTCGTATGTCCATGCATAATCACATACCAATGCCTATCTGTTACTCTAAGTATGTATGCATATAGAATTCAATCATTGTACTTCACAAATATAATCAACATAATCTCAGTCACGTGTATACAGAGCACTCTGATAGAAGCAAGTCATAGTATACTGTACACTTTGCACCAAAAAGAGTCCAAACAATTCGCCTCAATTTTTTAGAACAAGCTGTACAATTTTATTGATAAAAATATTTTTAAAGTATCCGTAAACCCACCTTTCGGCTTTGTGAGCAGTAAATTCTGAGGCTTTAAATCTCTATGAATAAGATTTTTTTCCCAAAGAAATTTTAAACCGGCTGCCAGATGGCCCATAAAAACTTGTGCGACCCCCTCCTTAAGTCGCCCATGAGCTTTTATAAACTTATGAAGATCCCCACCTTCACAGTACTCCAGCACTAAGTAAATATTTCTTTCCGATTTCTATAAAACACGTACAGTAAATTTCGAATATAACAAATTTCTGCTAAAAGCTAATAATAATATTTTCACGTTGCATCCAATTAACTTCAAATTTTCGGATATCAAAAGTTTGTTGGATATCTTTAATGTGAATAGTATTAACCAGGTATTCATTTATGAAATAAACAAAAAAATTTTAAATCAGAAATGAATATTTTAGTCTATAAATTCTTTTATTTGTTGATATAAGTTTCAGATTAAGTAAATGTGCCCATTTTTCCATTTGGGTATATGCTCGCTCTATTTAGGCTGCGGTGTGTCACAATAATGCATTTCACCATAATGCATTTCACAATGAAAGGTTGGATGTTACGGTAAAGTTGAACATAAGTAAAAAATATATAGGCAACTCACTTTAATCTCATACAATTCGACAATATTCGGATGTCTGAAATTTTTTAAAATCCTTATTTCGCACTCCAAGTTTTCCATAAGCTTTCCGCTAAGCCTATCTCTAGCAATTACTTTAATAGCTTTGTATTCCCCTGTACCTGTATGGCGGGCTAACGAAACCTAAATAACATGGGGTGAAAACACACATACATACTTCCACTGATTAAAAATTACACTGAAAATTTTAAACAAATTACATTCACAAAAAGTAATGATTGCGAATTGGAAAATTTTTGGTGGATGTGTGCAAAATAGGTCACTGAAGTAAAAAATAGTTTAAAGAAAGAAACAATAATTGTATCACAAGTCATTGAAAGAATTTTTCAACAATTTCTAAAATAGGTAGTTTATTTTAAGAGAAAACTGTTAGTTCATGCATATACTAGATAAAGAATTAATAATGCGAATGAGAAACATTCTCAGTAAATTTGTAGAATAGGTCACAAAACAAAAAATAGTTCTTAGAATAATCACATCACCAGCAAAGGAAAATTTTCTTACTGTTTGAATAAAAGGCAGGGCTATTTAATAATAAAAAAACATATTCTTTCGTAAAGTAAATGATGAATTACCGTTGCGAACGATCCAGATCCCAGTTTTGTAGTTATCATGTAATCTCCAACATTTTTACTCATCACTTATCTATTCTGCCAAATTGAGAAGAAAACAACATGAAACAACGGCAATCAAAGATAACGGAATCTGGCGATTAATTGATTCAACAACTTGAGTAAACAATGGAATTGCGTGTGTTCTTGTCGTTTTATATGTGCTAAGGAAGAAAATGTGTCTCTAAATTTAATGCATCGTGGTATTTTCATAAACTCTTTGAGATACTTTCAAAAGTGAGAAATCTGTATGATGGATGCAATATTCATAATATAGGCAGAATATTACAATAAAAATTAGAGCGATGTGCGGCATTAATACGAGTTACTTAATCAAATATAGGCGTATATTTATCCTCCACTTTTCGGAAGAGACGTTGGAAAATCATTACCTAGTAAGGATGTAAAGAAAATGTATAAATCTCCGAAGGTAACCAATATTCAAGAGAGAATACTAGAAGTTGATGCGCAGTTTTAAAAATATTGGCGGAGTAATATCGAAAGCAATATCTCAGGCACCACAAAATGAGCTGGTCCACTAGATAAGATAAATCTCAAATTGTTCAGATTGAATCTGTACTTAAAACAATAAAGAGTTTGGATTATAATGAGAATTATTGCGCTGGCAAGCTTCTTTTTGTTCATAAATTCAATGTGTTCTTCAACTCCAGATACGATTCAGCACTTTTTAGTAAAAGCATTTTTTTCTCCTGTTCAATTTTTAATTGTCCCGAAAAAATCAATATTGACCAATTAATATTAGGTAAAATTTATTATCAGTAAAATTTTTAGAAATATTTGGAGATCTTTTGGAAGCTCATTCCTCGATTACTACATAATCGTCAATTTCCCGCCTAAATCGACGTGGCACCATGTTCATGCAAAATCAAAGAAATTAAAACTGAAAAAATTTCTTTTGAAAACTGCACAACAAGTTCCCAATTGGGCATTGGTGTTTGTTCTTCAGCTAAAGGAGATATGCTAAAAGAAAAATTTGGTTGCATGCAGTTAGCTAGTAGAAATTGAACTATTCCTGTACAACTTGGTAATTTTGGAAATTGCAACACAAACAAAAAAACATAATATTTATAAAAAATTATTTTTTGGTGAATTCTCAATGAGACATAATTTGGACAATTCTACCAGTACAATTACGACATAAGGCAACATATATATGCATTGCTGTTTTTGCATGACTACATTTCTTGCTACTATATTGAAGATGTTGGGCACCAATAGTAATAGCTTCACTCAGCAAGCTATATACATCATAAACTGTTAAGATTAACTAATCATGTTAACGCGTAATCCAAGAAGCAAGAGCAAAAACAAGGAGTACAAATTATTACATGAAAAATGCAATTATATTAGCCTTGTCTCATGTGTTGACAAGAATGAATCTTGTCAACACCTTACAATTTATTCTACATACATACAAGACAAATGAGATCAAACCATGAATACGACTTCCTGAAGGAATTGTACATTAAAAAACGTTGTCACATACAGATGGATCATGATTCTAAGATAAATCACATGGCAAAAACACATTAGATCCTGACAAACTACAACATAAAACAACAAGGAACAGCACTTGACAAAGTACTAGACATGATGATGTACATAATATTAGATATTGTGACTTCAACCAAGCTACAAATTGCATGGTCCAAAGTGACTTTTGACCAGATGTCAAATTTATGTTCTCAATATATAAGCATTTAGTCAAAATCAGCAACAGCAATCCTTGCATCAGTGTAACTGGATTATACACTTCTCACTGTTGTTAAGGTTCAGAGGATACTGGTCACTCAAAGATAACTTTTTCAAACATTTACCTCTTGTTTGCTGTTATGTGAATTGCACTACCCTTACATTGTTTTTAGTGTTCAATATTATCATAAATGAGGATCTCTAGTGAAAGGTAGAGTATGATGGTCTCACGCATGTTCTGTAATTTAGATTAAACACATACGCACTGCTATGATATCTCAATTATAAATAAATTGTCATGACCAATGAATAATAGGTATGTATAATCTAAGATCAGAAAATACAAGGAACACAGATATTACGAATATGCTATTATCACTAATCTTTGCCTGTGTTGACAAGAGTGAATCTTATCAACATCATACAACTTATTCTGCACGCATACAAGTTGAATTAGCTTGAACAACCACCTCCCTGAAAGAATCGTATACAACAATATAGTGAAACATAATTGGATGACACGGCGGAACATATTTACTCCTGACATAAATCAAAGAAAAATTGGCTTAATTTTAAAATTTGTAATGCTGAAAGAGTTATAAAGATTCAAAAAAATGATATCCTGGTTTGCAATGCAGAAAATTTTAAAAGAAAAGGTTTTGAATTCTTGTACTGAAGAACAAAGTGAAGTGATAATGAAATGAAGTTTGAAGGCAAATAAAAAAACAGAATGATGCATTAATCCAAAAGAAAAGAAATATCACTAAATCAGCTCTGTCAAAAAGAATAGTATCTTTGAGCTCAAAATATATTTATGAAGTAAGTAACCACAAAAAAGTTGAGTAGAAAACAATAGTATAGGTTGAATATTGAATAAGCTAAAAAAGAAAGTGAATCTTGATCTTGGTAATCTTTTTGTAATTTTAATGACAATTGTGCAGCATTCCGGGAAATGAAACTTTGTTGAAAAATGGCTTATTTTAGGCAGTATCTGATTTGTGTGAACATTGCAATCATTTCATTTGTTGCTATGTTATGTTGATTCCATTGCTTTTGTTTAACTTCAGATATGGTCCAACTAAATCTAGCTTTGTATAAACAGGTAGCTATGTCTTGATTATTAGCAAGATTTGTTCTCAGCAAAGCTGTACTGAACAGATTGATGTAATTATTAGGAACGCAGTAGTTAAAACACAGAAAGAAATGGACAATAATTGGTATAGATATGTTGCATTCAAATATTTTGTGTTGATAGAAGTGAGAACATTATATCAACACAACAAAATATATGTAAGCTGATAAATGTATGACTCTCCTTGAACTTCTACCAAAGTGACTCTCCTCAAATCAGAATTGTACAAATCCTCTTGAATCGTATAATTACACAAATCTCTCTGAATTGTACTGCAGCTACAAACAGAAATAGTACTTTAGGAAGTTAATTCCTAACAGTAATGTTTTATACAGAACTATTTTATTAATGTTAGGAATTAACTCGTTAAGAGTTAAATTTGTGTTATAGCTGTGGAATTCTGTTTTATGGCAAGTCATTGTTTTGCATATTGGAATTCGGAGTTTATAGCAAGTCATTACTGGATTTTGATGATGGAGTAAGTTTGGGATTTGTGTGTTGCTGTGAAGTATGTTTCACTTCCAGCAACACAAATTATGTTTGTGTAAATATACTCTCTATATTTAGTTCTGAGTTTTGTTTGATGCACATTTATAACAATTAAGTCTTAAATTCCTGTTCAGTTTGAGTGGCATTCACCATACGTAAGCCAGTTTTCAACTGAAAAATATTAGTTATTAAATTATAAAACATGATTTTTAAATAGGATTTGTCAAGTTGAGAACGAAAATAAATAATGGGTCACAACTATAAATTGCAAATATCACAGTAGAATCTTTTTTGCATAGAGTGCATTTTGCAGTAGTAACATACTGTGCAATATTAGTCAAATTGTATTGAAAAAGACTTGAACGTTACCAGCAAAGACAATACTTGGGATGTAAAAATGATTGACAAAATCAAACACAAAAAAAAGAGATTAGTTTTTACAAATACTTATTCAACATATACTGGCCACAGGCTCAGTTGTTACTTGAAAACTATTTTACAGTTACTTTGAATATAAAAGCATGGAAAAATAATTGAAAAATCAAACTTGTACAATCATTTGTCAAAACTAAGGTATGCTGAGGGAAAAGTGCCCTGTTTGTAGATACAACATAGCCATTAAACAAAAAAAATGCTGCAATAAATTATATTATAAAGCATTGGAAAGATAAGCCAAAAGAGTCCAAAAAAAGACAAAAAGTATATATTTACATATACATATATTAAAAAGGTAAACTATTCCTTGCAGACTACTCTACCATGCCCTTACACAAGAGCAATGTCATTACCAGTACTTTGCTCACAAGTAGCATAATGTCAGGAGATGTAGAAATATGATAAGTGGTCAGAAAGTGGTAAAGAAATATAAGTTGAGATTGGCGTTGAAATATCTTGCAGATGAGAGTGTATATTTTTGCTTTAATTTTATATGTGATAGCATCTGATAACAAATATGTGTCAGGATATTTGCCGGTCCTGCTATCTCTTTAATTTCTACGGCATAACTGTTCTACTATGTTCATCTATGTTCGT